>RCHF01000603.1:0-35281 GCA_003987895.1 Neonothopanus nambi | reverse complement strand
GCAAGATGAAAGGCCATGGAATGGATGATTGTCCTTTCCAGATCGCATTTATCAAGAAAGGATGGTTGATTCATGGTCCTGATCAAAGATGGGTGTTAAAAGATGGGTTGCCACTGCCTTATGTTGCAAGGGACAATCCAGAGCCCAGAAAAGATAAGATTGATAGAATAGCTAAGGAAAGGGGATGGGACAGTGATGTCCATCCAGACCAATTCCTTTATGTTGTTGAAGAACCTACCAGTTATGTGCAGGTGAATCTCCAAGAGGCTTCAACAAACTCAGGAGAGGAGATGGACCTTGAAACATATGCTGCACAGGTCTTAGAGCAACTGGAAAAGTTGGGTTTAGAAAATAAGACTGCTACCAATGGTCAGAATGGTTCATCGACTGCTGGAAGTTCAAAAAACTAAGAACTCTGATGAATGAACTTAAATGGGTGCTTGCTAGTGCTGTAGCAGCTAAGAAAACTGTTCCCAAGGTTCAGGAGGAGGCAAGCACTGGGAAGATGACCAGGAAACCAGAAGTAGTAATTGTAAAACCAAAAAACTTTGATAAAACAAGCTATAAAGACCCTCCACCAGACAGGGAAGCATCTAAGACCTCTGTTTCTGAAATAAGAAAAGAGGCACTGAAAGTTCCTGCTGGATCAGGAAAAGGAGTTAGCATGAGGCCTTTTGATAAGATCAGACCAATCGAATGAAGACTTCAGCCAATTCCTGAAGATGTTGAAGAGTCTGAGAATGTTGACGAAGTGGTTAAACCACCACCAAGTAAACATGCAGTGGTATTCAAGCCTAAAGAGCCAGGTGTTGGGTTCAATTAAACTGAGTACACACAAGTTATAGGTGGACTAAGTTAAGTGAATGGAGATCAGATTTAGACAGTGTTGTAGTTAATACCTTAACAAGTACAACTACGAGATATTCAAGGTATTGTGTAAAAAGCTAAGTATACGAGTTTCTTCTGGAATAAATCTCAGGAATAATCTTCTGGTATGTTACTTCAGGTAAATATTCAGAGAGTTAATCAAAAGATATAGACAAGGTAATTGGATTCAAGATTCAGGTGATAAGTACAGGTTCAAGATACAAAATAACTAGGCTATTGTTCGAACGCGTTCTCATGTTGAATTTATACATACTAAGTTCCTACTTCCATATTTAGTGACAGTTCTTTAAATGTATCTATGTTTTGCATGAGATGGAATAAATTGGGCCCCTTCAATGCCGTTGACTCATTTTCAGTGCTGAGAGGGTATAACTTTATTCCTGAAGTTGTATGAAGAAGTTTTAGTGCATGAATATGAGAGTTTCCTGGTACTGGAAGTTCCCAGTCATTTTCATTCTCAGACACTTGGCAATTCACTCTGGATCTTTTCTTATCAATTTCTGAACTCGGTGATGTGCCCACAGTGCGCTTTCCTTCTCTTTCTTTTCATTGGTGGTCTTTGTTTGTTGTAGGTTCCTAACAGTACTCCCTCCTTCCAAGGCCAGAGCCCTTGATGGCAAATCTTTAATATCTCTCTTCAACCTGGTTCGATAATCTTTCTTTTGTGTGTCGGTCTACTCCTAATCTATACATAACTCATTCAGACTCATTCGGCTAGTCAAGTGAGTGGATAAAGTTGCTGGGACTAATACTTTGGATTGCTGGATTGACTATCTTTCAAGAACCTGATTGGTTTTTTGGAGACTGACAACGAGGCAGGATAGTTTGAATCAACTTCTCACTCTTGTCAGCATCGGCCTCATCTTTGGAACATCATCGCTGGACTGTGGGATTAGGTTGATTGGATTTAGTTGGGTAGTGTGGTATTCAGTCCTGCATGTGTACATTGTTCTGCCTCATGTTAGTATTCTTGAAATTCTTGTTTCTCATAAGCATTGTTAGTGAGTGTGGTGAGTGAGGGTTTGGGTATAAAAGCGGGTCCTTCCTAGTCATATTGCTTTAGTTTTAGTCCACTTCAACATGTCTCCTCTCAATGAATTTGAATCTCTTCCCTCTCTCCCTGTCCATCAAGAACCCATTAACGATGTTCAGACTTCCAATGTCGAATCTACTAGTATTGATGCAATCCACTCCGGTCCTCTGTCCTGGACTGCTGTCCCTGTAGAGCCCAGAGCCCTCTTGCAGAAACATTCTGACACGTTTGTCACATTTGTCTTTTTCAATGTTGATACTAACTTTATTTCTTCATGCAGTACAGATGGAATGAAGGTGTCAACTGTCGACAGCAAACCTGCACCTGAAAGTCCTCCTTTGAGTGACACTAGTTCCTTTGCTTCTGATTGTGATCATGTCAAGTACGTGAGTTTTGTGCTATTGCTGTCATATACATTACTGATTTCTTTCTTGATTTCTTCTTTCTAGTATTATTCACACTCTTCAAACTCAAGTTGCTACATTGTTTCATGACAAGGCAGTTGCTGAAGGTGGTCAGGATATGTTAGTGGTGTATGTCTTCCTTCCTACTTATATAGTGGTGTATGTCTTCCTTCCTACTTATATAGTGGACTTTGCTGACGAATCTCTGTTTCCTCCATAGGCAACTGTCTCATGTGTATGCAGAGCTAGAACATGCTCATGATACAACCCACTGCCTAGCTATGCTTGCTACAGATTGACAAGATCAAATCCAACAATTTGGGCATCTTCGTCATGCCTACCATGCTTTGGTTATGGCACAAACCCAATGCAATTGAGAGTTGGATGAAAAGGAATTAGAGATCGCACATTTGAACAACATGGTTTCTGATAAAGTCAGCATTATCTCTTTAGTTGCTGATATCACTCATCACAGCATCTGTGTGGATCCTAAACAATTCCTTGATCTTCTTCAAGAAGATCTCAATTCCCTCACAAATGGAATTTGTTTCATGTATCAAGAGTCCCATTTGCAACCTGATAGTCCCTTAGGACAATGTTGGAGTTGGATACTGCATAGTTTGGAGGAAGTGGATAATACACTTACCCATTACCGTCGCAGCTATGAAACTTTGGTTTACAAACAATTGAAGGAATTACATATTGATGACCCTGTTTCCTATTTCTCTCGCCTCTCTGGGAACACACATATGATGGCTTGGGACATGAGTCATTCTCACATCCACAGCATGGAATGCATGTTTGTTTCCTTGAATGGTGCCAGACCGATTCCAGTTGCTCCTTCTCACATTGTTCCTATTCCTTCCTCGCCTGACCTTGTCCCTATTTCTACCTCACCTGACATCGACATACCTGTTGAAGAAGAAGAATTCATATATCCAGATGGACTTGTACTGGCCTGAATGGAACTTGAAGGTTGAATGATATGGAATTACATGAAATTTATTTATCATAGTATGTGATCCCTTATGTATCTGGACTTATTACCTGATTGTACAGTTATTTCACAATCTGAATAATCGCAACTTTACTCCATATCACATTTCCTGACTTTGTTCGATAGCTGATTCAAGTTCCCCTTCTTGAAGTTTTACTTTCTTGGGATGAGTTTGGTGGTATTCTTCAATAAGCTCTTGAGATCCTACCATGTAATCCAAAGGTTCCCATGAGTCTTCTTCAGGTTTGTACCCTTTCCATTGTATAAGATATTGCATCTTACCCCTTCTCCTTCTATTGTCTAGTATGCTTTCGACTTCGTAATGCTTTTCTTCATCAACTTCGACAGGTGGAGGAGGAGGTTGTTTCCTCTGCAGGAAGTGTTCAGCTAAATGCTCCACCTGTATCTGCTGGCTGGATACATCAAATATGGAGTATAGACCTTAATTTATGATACATCAGAGAGGAGAATGATCCACTCTATTCAGGTATGCATCCTATTAGGATAGGACTGGTACAGCTGCATAGTAGGCTATTCAGGCTAATCTCCCATGACCTTTGCACTGCCGGTGCACCACTGGTTACCTTCCCATTTTGGATTACTTACATAATTACCACATTTAGTACTTGCACTGAAATATTTCCCTGCAATGGGAGCATCTGCTGTTGAAATCTATATCAGGTAGACTATATTACATAATAAAATGATTTATGTCTGAAAAACGCAGGGTACCAAAACAGGAGCATAAAAACCATACCACTGTGGGAATCAAAGGATTATTAGGTGCTGATAATACTGGGTTTATGTCAAGATTAAGGACAATTATCAGAGGCTAAGTCTGGCTCAGAGATGTTGAGAATTTTTTAAATTTGCATAAAATAGACCACATGCAATAAAGTTACAATTATGATTAGCTAATAAATAATATTATTTCTTCAATCTGGCACTGATAAGATAAAGTAAGCTGGTACAGAACTTTCAAAATAAACTCAATCTGGAAAATGATAAAAAACACCAATTAAGATTGCTCAGTTAATGGTGAGTATTTCCTGAAATAATTTTAATTAGTCAAATTATTAAAATTATTTCAGGAAATACTCACCATTAACCAAGCAATCTTAATTGGTGTTTTTTATCATTTTCTAGATTGAGTTTATTTTGAAAGTTCTGTACCAGCTTACTTTATCTTATCAGTACCAAATTGAAGAAATAATATTATTTATTAGCTAATCATAATTGTAACTTTATCACATGTGGTCTATTTTATGCAAATTTAAAAAATTCTCAACATCTCTGAGCCAGACTTAGCCTCTGATAATTGTCCTTAATCTTGACATAAACCCAGTATTATCAGCGCCTGATAATCCTTTGATTCCCACAGTGTACATTCATAAAATGTCCAAATAAAAGTACTACACAGACTGGGAAGGAACCTCGTCACCATCATCATCATCGCCATACTCTTCATCGTTGCCATTGCTGTTGCCACCATTGCTTCTGTCACTTTCACTGCCGCTGTTGTCACCCTGGTCCTTGCTGCCATGATCAATGGGGTTCTCCTTGCTGTCAGGGAGAGCTTGACTCCAGAGGGATCAGAATGAGATACATAGATTGCATGTGAAGGTGGCCTGAGTGCTAGTGTAGGCATGCAAACCCTCTGCTAGCTCCTCATCCACATCCTCACTGGCAGGGCATGAATTCTCCCGGGCTCTCCACCATTGCTCCTTCCAGGATAAGAATGCAATAGTCCTGCACATCTCCTCTTTCAACAAGATCACCTCCTCCTTCGCATGCATTGCCCATGCATGGCTCCTGCACCACTCCAATTGGCAAACCTCATTTTCATCATCTGCCCCATCCTCAAGGCTTAACCCAGGACCTGAAGTCCAAATCCAGGAATTGAGATGATGTGTCTCCCCGGTACCTTGATGCCCACCCTCCCACCTGTCCTCTCTGACCTCTGTCCACAAATTGATCCCATCCTCCTCTGTAGATGTCTCCACTGGTGCTTCTGAAGGTTCCTCGCTGTCTTCATTTATCCCTCGATGACCAGGACCTTTCTTGACCAGGGCCTGGTTGTGATAAGAACAAATATCAGCATCCTTCAGCTCCTGCAGCACCAGCTCCCACTCTCCCTGTCCCACCAATCTGATCTTCGCCTCCCTCGCCCGTTGATACTTGTGCACAAACGCCTTCGCACACTCGTGAACCCTGTCAATGACAGTCCTTGAACAGATGCCATCACATTGTCCTCGAATGTTCCTGTTTTTGAAGATTACCATACAGCTCTTTACACAGAGGGTATGTCGGAGAGAGTGGATGGCATCATGGCATTGCGCAGTCACCAAACAATCTTTGATCTCCAGCAGGCCTGGGATACAAACTTCACGTCGACAGGTGGCTGGGATGTCAGAAGGCAGCCATAGTTTGACGTCTTCAGGATTCATGCCCTCCAAAGCTACACCATTGAGATCCTCCTCCAAATTGATGAGAAGCTGCAAGAGCCCCAGCATGTAGATTGCTCTCATGTGTTCGTAGCTCTGCAGCTTCTCGGAGAGAGTCTGCCGTTGATTCCTGATTTCATGGTCACCTCCTTTGCCATTCTTCGCAGTGACGGCCTGAACTAGATTGTATCTTTTCAGTGTAGATTAGTATAAGTATAAAACTAGTAGAAAAACATATCACTCACTTTGCCTGTCTCAACGTGAGGCCCAGACTAACAAAACCTACCACACTAACAATGTTGTGACCTGTCCCACCGTCTCAATGACGAGCCTCATCCTCGAGCTCGAGCTCCTTCAAAGCTTCCTCCTCACTCATGACTACACTTCTTATTAGTGTACAACAGGTAGTATAAAACAAAGGGCTCACATTCTTCTCTGATATCGAAAGGGTCTTCCACATCTGACTTTGGAAAAGGCGCTTGCTCCCATGCCACACACATAGTCTCCCACTTCTTCACCAAATCCTCTGGAAGATGCTCCATCCAACCGTTGTGTGCATCCACTTGGGCATCACAGTCTGAAATTGCCTTGCAGTACCTTTTGAGATAGCTATTCCCTGAAACAATGCATATTAATAAGGTAAGGTACCAAACTGAAAGGGTTGTGATGGTAACTCACCTAAACCAATCAATGTCAAGAAATTCCAAAAGTTAAGATGGTCATTGAGGACTAGATGTTGAGTTCCGGGTGCCATAGTTTTTGTAGAATTACTGAGAGCATTGTGTCCCCCCCAGATGCTGGGGCCCTCTGCATCAGTGTTCCCCACTCCCTTAATTAGATTCAAAGAGTACTTGGTGTGATTTTTCTGACTGTGAGCAGGTTCATGAAATTTGCCGATCGCCGGCTCTGCC
Organism: Neonothopanus nambi; assembly: GCA_003987895.1. Lineage (NCBI taxonomy): Eukaryota > Fungi > Basidiomycota > Agaricomycetes > Agaricales > Omphalotaceae > Neonothopanus > Neonothopanus nambi. The sequence continues at coordinate 28,604 of RCHF01000603.1, read as the reverse complement.
TTCATATCGAATGAAGGTTTGAGGTGTTCTGGCCACCAGTCGTTGATCCTTTTAGGCAAGTTGATAAACCACTGACAGGTGATATCGTATGATATCAGCAAGTCGTGGACCTCGTCGAACTTGAAGTTCTTGAGCGCAGAGCCAAAGATATAATCCATGTTCACATAGCTAAATACAGAGAATTAGTTTTTGAGTATACAGGAGACTTATAGCACCACATACCGTTCATCCTTCTCCAAATTGCCAACTCCATTTGGCATGACCATCTCTGATCTCCCACATGACACAGCACCAACTCCTGTGTACCTCAAGCCCCATGAAAATTTTGTTGCTGCTTTTGCCAGAGCCACAAACCCAACACAAGTGCTAATCTGGGTATCCACAAGTTAGCCTCAATCTTTACATTCAGTAGAAGGTACATACATCATCCTCATGTAGATGATTCTTGATATGTTCTTTATAAGGACCACATTTGACAAAGTATGCCCAGCCTAAGCCAAGACCCGGGTCCTGTGAATATGAGGAGACAAGCTGGTTCTTCAGCCTGAAGTTCGCATCCATAACCAGAATAGGGCAGTAGATGAACTGAGACTCCAGTGGCGTATCTCTGAGATTAGCAGGTAGGTTGATGCCTGGGTAGGGACAAGAGGGACAGAGGAGCACAAGTTCGCCAGTTTGAGTATCTTCTACACAAGAAGTGTGGCTATCATGAGCACAGCCTCCTCACTTCAGAAGTTTGAGGTGACACCACTGATTCATCATCAGACGGAGGGAGTGGTAGCGAGATTTGGGAATATCAATGCCACTGTTGTTTGTCAATTTTTCAAGAGTTTAGTAGAAATTGTAGTTGTTGGTCTTAGACGTCAAGGAAAGTAGGTGGAGCAGGTGCAAAAGTTCAAACGTTGCACACATTTTTGGAATCTCTTGAGTTGCTGGATAAAGACCATGTCAAAGAAGCTGAATGTGACACAGGACTTGGTGTTCACATTCACAATAATATACTGGCAATTCATGAATACCAGTGGTGTGAAGAATTCTGAGTTTGGTGTGACAACGCTGGGGATTCGTGCAATGCATGCTCAAATGATTAAGCTGCAAAGACAATCCAAGCTTGCTGAGGGTAGTTCTTGTGAACATGGTACCAGTCCACTGCTGTAAAATACATTGAGTCAAGGCCACGGAAGTGAAGTCATAGCATACCTCTATTTGATGAAACAGGTTCAGCATGTGTCGACGAGTGCAGCAAGAGGCGCAGGTCAGGTCTGGCAGGACACAGTCAATGCATCAGTATTCTCCACCCTTGGGCTGCTCCTTCTTGCATGCCACACAGTCTGGACAGACATCCTTCAACCTTGCCTCACCCCTGCCCTCCCAATGCAGCATCTTATCCAAGTATGAAGTACAATGCTTCTCCTTCCAAACCAGATTAACCCTCCTCTGAATCAAGGTAATCAAGGTGAGTAAAATCAGCAGTAGTGTGAAGGTGTAGAAGCTCACCGAAACCCTGCTTTGTTTCTTCTTCCAAGGCAGCAGCAGTTGAATGACTGTCAGGTCAAAAACATTGGCATCCACAAGCATATCTGCCCAGTTATCCTCAGAGTGTGCAGTATCATCTTCAGTGGGCTTCCACGACTCCCCCTGCAAGTTGGAGACCCAGCCTTTTTGCGGTGATCAAGGCGTTTCGTTCACAAAGCCATGAGAGTCAACAAAAGAAGTTCGTGCTTGTACTGTATCGAATTCATCATCTCGGAGCCAGTTGTGGTAGGAAGGTAAGGTTCCAGATGAGGAAGATTGAGATGAATGGGTTTTGGGTCGACCTCTTGGACACTTTCCAGCTCTTTCGAATGCACTCAAGCAGCGATGCTTAGCCATGTCATCGTCAATGTCAAAGGCAAGGTGATGCAGAGAGTGAGTAGACATCATGTGATATGAATGTGTGATGTGACATGACACGTGACGTGTTCAAAGTTCGTTGAATCTTTACCTCTTTCTTCAAACTCTCATCTCTGTGCTAGTTGGATTAAAGGCAAGTAATTCTTAATTCTTCTTATTCCCTCCTTTATTTCCTCTCTGTATTCTCTGGTGCAACAGCTAGTTGGGTGGCTCCTGCGAGTACTTGGGCCCGGGAACTTGACTGACAGTGAGCCCCAACAATGCCGTAGTAGCAGTGGAGATCCTGTTGTATTTTTATTACTCATTTCTATTCTCATTCTTAATGGGACCTGGCTGATATGTCATCATGATACTCAGGGTCTCATGGGATCATTGTTGCATGTGGTAAGTGATCTCTTCAAAGCTACATCGGGCCATGACATCAATTACAATATGTCAGACGCGATCTGGCAAGTTATTCTCATCTTGGGACAGCTACATGATTCCAACAGAGCTCAATCTTCGTGAACGCATAGCACATGTCCTCACCTCCAAATATGATCAACAAGCTGACTCTGCAACTTCCACCTTGTCATCTCCTCTGACCATGCCTTCATCATCTCATTCTTCCTCTCCTGCTCCTCCTATCAAGGATGATTCTTTACAGTCCAACAGTCCCATAGTACTAGCTCCTACCCTACCTACCTTACCAGAACCCAATAAAAAGACTCGACATTCATGTCATCGAAAGCCGAAAAACGTAAAGGTTCAATGTGCCAACAAGCCATCAGATCAGAAAAACAACCAACATTCACACACCAATCGCTGGAATAAGCAAAAGAGGCTAGCCCAGGATGATGGTTCCACCAATTGCTGGAATAAGTGAAAGAGGCTAGCCCAGGATGATGGTTCCACCAATTGCCGGAATAAGTGAAAGAGGCTAGCCCAGGATGATGGTTCCACCAATTGCTCAGTACAACCTCGTCAGAGGCGTCATCTACTTGATCAAGCTGCACTGATGAAGACGGAGGACTTCAGCAGCAACAATATCAGCCAGACAACTTCAGGGTATGTGGGTAGGAGTAGAGCAACAGACACTGCAGAACGTGCATGGAGGTTGGAGGAAGTTGTAGGGCTGGACTCCACATGGCAGTTTCAACTCCATCGGTGGAATGCCAGGTTAGTTAACATTTACCAAGGAAAAACATACCATACCTAATTTCATAACAGCTCTAGTGCTCTGATGGTAGACCAAGAAGGGCTTGTATTTGGACTTGCACTTGGCAATCCTCAAGATTCCAGGTGGCCAGATGTCGCCACAGAAGCTGCTGAGATGTTGGAAAGTGCATGCAGGGAGATGAGTTTTGAGCACAAGCACAAGATACATCGTCATGGTAATTTCTCTGCAATGGCAGTAGGTCTTTCATACAGCAGTGGACAAGAGGTCTGTTCCTGAAATTAATCTGTGAATAATATACTGAAGCTCTAACAGTGTGTCAAATCAATTTATCACAAAAACAACAACTTAAAAATTCTCAACAAACTGTTTGTCACCAAATGTTTTACTTGGATTGCTCATCATGCTTCAGCTGCCTTCGCTCTCTGGGCTCCACATTTATTCGAATTCTATACCCAAAATCTTCACACTCTCTTCGCTGCTGACGATACTTTGCATCTTAACTTCTCGGGCAGCATCTTTGCAGTGAGCACTTTCAATTTTGGTCCTCAAACTGTAACTCACGAACACATTGACCATCTCAACTACATCTTTGGCTGGTGCGCCATCACTGCACTAGGTTCATATGACCATACCTGAGGCAGACACCTTATTTTATGGGACTTAGGAGTGGTGATTGAATTTCCACCAGGTGCTACAATTCTCATACCCTCTGCATACCTGCGACATTCCAACACTTCGATTGCCAGTAGTGAGATATGATATTCATTCACGCAGTATACTGCCGGGGGATTATTTCGCTATGCAGATGACAGCTTATGAACTTGTGAGGGTATGACCAAGGAGGAAAGGAAGCAGTGAGAGGATGAGGCGAAGGAATGAGTTTCTGAAGGATTGAACATGTACTCTACTTTGGAAGAACTGAAATCTTGATACTAGTCTTGCTCAAATTCAAAAGTCTTGTTGTACCACTCAATGAAAAAAACTGTCGATTTGCTCTCATGTGTCTTTGTTTTTGTATGAAAATTGGTAGATAGCAGTCAGGGAGATCCTGCCAGCCCATATGAACACATATATTCATCATCCAGATTTTCACTTAGTGTAAGGTTTCATTGTATTGAGAACTTACTTGAGTTAGATGCTTTTTGAAGGTCATCAGACTCGGCCAGAGTTGTCAAATGATATATCAACATAAAGATGTTGTATGCAGCAGATTCATAGCCCAGGAACTCGATCCCGTTCTCAGATTCATTTACTTACAAGCCCTTCACAAGATATTCAAGATTTTGGCAGAAACTAGTGTGGTGATGTCAGTATTCAGGCTATCCGAGGTTCAAGCTAGTACATATCTGATCATCAGATCACCACGGTCTGTGCTCCCTCACCTGTTTAATGCATGCTCCCTCGTCCCTTTTCATTCATTCCTGATGTTCGTTCTCGAATGTTTTTCAAATTATCGGTGGGTCTTATTTATATGTTGGATATCTTGGATGAGTGTCTTTCCCTCATCTCATCTCATGTCAAGTGGGTCAAGTGGTATTCCTTCCAGCATTCCCATCATTGAAGGTCAAACTATCCACCACCTTCATCTTCGTCCTGGTCAATGTACATTCAGAGGTTCTTTCTGATATGATTTTCTCATTGTTTGAGTTGCAGCTATACTCATAACGGTCGGCGACATCGCCGCAGTGGAGACCCCTTCATCACCTGTGTATGTCCTGTTAGTCCTGTTCTCATTGGCACATCTAATATTCATTGAACTTTTTCTTTTTGATTCTAGTGTACCCGTGCCTTGTGCCCCTCATATTTCATCTGTGGTTCTTCCTCCAAGCAGCCCAACCATCACTGCCCCAGCTACTCCCGTTCTAACCACTACAGGTGTACCTCTGACGAATCAACAGCCTATGCACCAGCAACCTGCAGCTCTAACCCCTCATGCTATACCCTCTCCTTCTTGTTCCTCTTATCCTCCTGGGACACCCTCTCACCACTCTCATCCACCAGTGACACCCTCTCAACTCTCTCRTACWCCTCATACACCAGCAGCTGCAGGTCCAGATCACACTCCATGCATGCCTGCGACACCGACTTGTACCCCCCACACATGCACACAGGTGACACCCTCTCATTCTCACAATCCTGCAGCACCATCGACCTCTTCACAAAATTCGAATGCTGAGGAAGTCGTCCCACTGATGAACGGTGATTGCCCACTTGTGTATATGGCCTACAAGAGAGTGCCAGATCCTAGTGAGGTGACATGGCCCAATGACTTCGACTCTGGTCCTGCATATCTAGTGGTGTGTGGATCACATATTGGTATTTTCCCTTCTTGGTGAGCTTCTACTATCATCTTACTGATTCTGAACTGATGACCATGTGTTTAGGGCACTGTGTCAGGAATTCACTGATGGTGTCACAGCTCCAAAATTCAACAAGTTCAACACCTTTCATAATGCTCTGGAGTACTATCAATGTTGCTTCTTGCGTGTACCTACCTTTCCCACCCCTGCAATTGTTACACAAAGTGGTGGAATGGTTGATCAAACTCCTGTCATCGATAATTCAGATCCTGATCTTCAAGGAGATGTGTGGATTGTTAAGACAGCCAATGGATACATCACAGTACCATCTGATTATTTTGGTTGGGATAATGGGCCAGGGGATCTGGCTGCCAGGTCTGACTCTGATGACGAATATGGCTCCCTTGATTTCACCAAAGCTGAGTTCAATGAGATTGACTGACAGGTGGAGTTGAACTATCAGCAGCATTAATAACATTCTTTATTCTTTTTTTCCTGTCTTTTCATTGGGTATGTGTAGCTGTAGGTAGAACATTCAATATACACAACAGGAGATATTGGAGATGAACATATATGAAATTTGAGAAATACCATGCTGTGACACGGCGTAAGGTAAGGCTACATATGTAATACAGGGGCTTGTCTAGGTCAGTACCCCATTTTTCGCATCCTCCTTTCAAATGCCTCCCACACACATTGTCTCTGAGCTTGAAGCTGTGCCTTGGTCTCCCTTTTTCGTGCCTCTCTTTGGAGCTGTTGATTTTTGAGAACTTCATGATGAGGAACACCCCCTCATATACTATGGTCATGGTAAATTTGAGCTAGAGTTCTGATAAATAACCACTGACCGATCTCTGCAAAGCTTTTCCTTACATGCCAACATGTTGCTGTTGTGTTCCTGATATTGGGCAGCAATGATGCGATGCTTGGCAGTGGCCACCTCCTTTTGTTCATCTGTCAAAGCCTGCACTTGTACTTTACGCCTGAAAAAAGAAAAGATTGCAGGTAAGCAAGGAAATGTTCTAGAAAATCAGAGCTGCATGGGCTTACTGCACATGCTGTTGTTGTGCTAGTTGCTCTGTGTGACTTTACTGACCATGAGTGAGGGAGCAGACAGTCATTGAATTGAGGACGTACACAGCATAGTACTCCCACCTCCATTGCAGTTTAAGCTGGTGATCATTTTGTGAAATTTCATTTTGTTGGCACAAACAAGTAGGCATGGGATAGTGACTATAGAAAAGTGAGATGAGGAAAGAGATGGCTACATAGATCCAGCTCACCCTGTATCACATATATACTGCGCCACCTGTATTTGATTTTTGCCTGAAGCGAGTATCTGAGGTACAATCTGTTATGGAAAAGATATAAGTCAGGATAGGCATGGTAGGGCAAGAGTACTTTGCATTCATGTTCACATCGTTCTGGACAAGATTCTTGAAGAAAAAATGGTTAACCCCAGAGCTTTTTCTGGCCAATGCCATGCTTTCCTTAAAAGCCATCAAGAACAGTATAACAACACGCAGGATAAAGGTGCTGCTGAGGAGAAGACTGTGCAGATTATCTGCGAATACTTCATTGTGTTCCCTGCTGAGCTCAGCGATGGGTATGAGCCTACTGATGAGCAAATGGCTGGGATCGACTTCAAAGCTGCACCACCCGATAAAATTGAAGTTGACATCGCTGCCATGGGTGACGAAGAGAGAGAGAAGCATTTGGAGAAGGAGAAGGAGATATCGAAATATGTGAAGTTTAAGCAAGAGGTGAGTCCATCTTTGTTTTGGTGTGACATGACGCAACTGGCAAGTACTCACATGACTGATTTCCAGTTGACTTGCTATCTTTGTCATCAACTTGCGTCTTCTTCATCGACTCATTGCCTCGCATCCTGGTTTTTCAGCAAATTCAGCGCCGTCTGAAGTACGAATATAAGAAAACTTGGAATCACAAAGTTGGCAGCAAAGATGATCCCTACATGGTTCTAATTCAAAATCTTCTCGGCAACAGTGGTTCAAAACCTCAGGCTGTGCCTGCAATGACATTTTGGTCCAAAGGCAATGAGGACCTCATCTGTCCTGAATACGAAGCAGCCTTGGAGTCTTGGAAGAGTCAGAAGAAGGAAGATAGGAAGAAGAGCGAACCCGTAACCATCCATGCAACAGTGGTGAAGAAGATGTGGAAGAAACTCAGTAGCAAGGAGAAGGAGGAATGGGAGGAAAAGGCAAAGGAACAGCATAAAAAGGAGATGGAGGAATGGGAGAAGTCCTCTACTGTACATTATTCCACTGATCCAAAAGACAGGCAAAAGTAAGTATCTCCTTGAGTTCTGTGTTGTTGAAAGGCTAACCAAAACCCTCTCCATCAGATGTATTTCTGGCTTTTCTCGTTTCATCCAACCTGTTATCGATGCAATTGCAGAGGCGACAGGATGGCAGGTAACCATCATCACTGGTGGTTCTGAGCCTGCAGATGGTGGATGTTTGAATATGATCAGGTTGGCATTCCAGGTCCATTCCATGCTGTTGTGATGCTAACTTGTTGGTTTCATTACATTGTAGTTGTCATGCTGGGCAAACAAAGGGTCAAGTCCAGCAATCCTTCCTGCAAGCTATGCAAATACCATACAAGGAGACATGGCAACCTCTTTACAGTGAATATTTGAAGTTGTGCTACTGTGAGTAGCGACTTCATTATACCTGATGAATAACACTAACTAAACATTTTTAAAAATAGCCAAAGCTGACTGCCGTGTGCAGGCGCTGTCTTTGGATGAGAAGAAAAACTTTCAGTCCTTAGCAAGCCTTTATCGTGATGGAGCAGACTTTAGCTTTGACAGCAGAGGTGATATTTATGAGGAGGGGCGTAGTGTTACATCTACTAAGTCTGGTGCCAATAAAAACACTGTGGCTCCTTCCAATGCTCTGAAATCATCCTCTGCCCCCAACAATCCCCCTGCTCCCAAACCATCTGCCTCTCAAAAACCATCTGCCCCTGACAATCCCCCTGCTCCCAAACCATTTGCCTCTCAAAATCGTTCTTCCAATGACCCCAACACCTCATCCTCATCCAACACCTCTAACACTGCTGTCGACTCCTCTAATCAAGGTTCTCCCAACCATGAGCCTGAAAACATCAACGACAAGGCTGGTGGTGCTCATCGAGATTCAGCCACCTTTGAGGAAGACAACAAGGCTGATAAAGGTTATCCACCTGTGCTGAGTATCAGCCCCTCTGCTCCAGCAAGTCCAGTTGTATCGCTTCCATCTTCTGTGCCTGCTCCCATGATGGCCAATATCGATGGTCAGTTGTCAGTTGAGCAACAGAAGAAACAACCAGGAAGTGGAGAGTCCTATACACCAATCTGATTAATGAAGAAGCTAGAAGAACAGCATACTGTTAATACATCAGCTGCTGTAGTTGCAGGGCTGCCGCAACTGATTAATCAGAATCTGTAGCGCGTACCGGCGTCTGTTCTTTACGAGCGCTCATGTATCAGTGCTCAGCTCACTGTTGCCTGCCTGCAGCTGGCTAGGGCAGGGGGCAGGCTAGGGCGAGCTTCCTTCCCTATACATCCAATAAAAAACTGCCAAAAAACTGCCAGAAAATACTCCCCATATTTTGCGAATTAAAATCACTCCCATCAAACGTCGTCGCCCCATCAATGGATCATGAATATTCTCTGGTCCCTGAAATGTCAGTTCTTTCGGGCTGTACTCGCTTCTTCCGTTCTTTCCTTCTTTCTGTCACCGGCAATTCGGAGATTGTTCTTCTGTAGCGTAAAATATGGCCGTATGTTCTCGAAAATATGACATATATGTTTTAGGTATGTTTTTTTCAGAAAATGTGAATTATTGCTGGAACTCTCCTGTTGTTACATAGACAGTATATTTCAGTTAAATATTATATGTCTACCATATGTTTTTCATGGAGATTGTGCATGCAGATTCAGATCAAGCAATATCATATTGGAGTCAAGACAACATTACATTTTGGTATACACTATTATACGTATATCACTAGATACCTCAATTAGATGTATGTACTTCAACACGCTGCAAGAAACATTGATACGAAGCCGAATACGTCAACCAAACAAGTACAAACTAGCGCCTTGAGCGCTTGCTCGTCTTGGCATTCCCCTCCACACCCTCCACGTGCTTGCGTTTCTTAGAATTGGCGTTTACAGCTTTTGGGTCCAAACCAGCAGTAAGGGGTACGACCTCGCGACAAGCAGGTCCTTTATGCACACATTTAGCTTTCTCTTCGATGATTGGTTCTGGCACCTCTGCCCCTGTGACTTTGGCAGTTCGTTTACCAGACGTCGTTTTCTTGGTGGGAACTGGATCGGCATGGAGGTTGGTTGCGTCTTCGAGTGGTGGGCGAGCTGGTGAGGGAATAAGCTTTGGGAGAACCGGATACAGAGGGCCTTGTGGGGCTTGAAAGCCGTAATCGACTGAAGACATGGTTGAAGGTGGAGGGGTGACTGGAGGGTTGATAGTCAAAGGCGGCGGGGTCATAGGCTCGGAATCTCCAGTACCACTCCGAAGCGCGGGGTCAATGACCGCCTCTGGTGGTCCAGACACTGGCAAAGGTACAGTGACCCACTTCACTGTCGCAGGAGCAGGAACAGGTGGTTGAGGAGCAGGGACAGGAGCAGGGACAGGCATGGTCTCGGCCATTGCAAGCCACATGGCAGTTGCAGCCTGAGTTTGAACCTCCGGCTCGACCTGAACATCCGGCTCGACCAAAGTCTTGGCTCCAGAAGCCAGCGAGGTGGTAGGCATGGAAGGGGGCGAAGTCGGTTGAGTTGGGGTAGCCGAACTATCGTCTGGAGAGGACACTTCTTGAGGGGTCTCATTGACCTTTGAAGTGGAGGCTGGCGCTAGCATCTTAGCTGCCCAATTAACCTGGGGAGCTACGAGGAAGATGTATCAGAGTCGTGAATCCTATCAAACTGGAGATATCGCTTACCCATCGCATTCGCAACAAATTCCTTCCATTTCGACCAGAACGCAGAGCTGATGTCACCCGCGGATGCCTCCCAATCATGATTATCACGGCTATGAGTATAGGTGAAAGTAGAAATTTCGGTGGGTCTACGTGGATCAATCCCTCCACAGGTGACGGTGAAGTAACAGTGAGTTTGTTGTCCTAGCTCTGCAAAAAAAGCTTTGATGATTCCGGGTAGATTCTCGAACAGGCTGTGTGACAGAGTGAGCAAATCACCGAGGCCAAGCAAGACACAAACTTACGCAATGAGGTTTTCACCCCTCTTTTCCATGTCTATCTCTCCTTCCTCGATCTTCGCTTCCCTCGCCTCCTGCAGCTCCCTCTTTTCCTTCTCCACTTGTTCTTTGTACTCGGCCTGTTTTTCGGGAGGAAGAGCACTCCAAGCAGCCTGGATATGCTGCTTCACAACTGCCAACGTGCCGGAGCTGCCCACATAGTTGTCGGAAATATCTTTTATCACCCTAGACTTCATCTCGCCCTCGTATTGATCCATCGCAAAGAGTTCCATGGCTGAATGAGCACGGCGCTGAGAACGGATGAAAGTATTGATAGCTTTGTTCGTGTTAACCAACCGGGCTTTCGGTTTTGCGTGATTGTTAAACCATTGGTAAAGGCGCTATTCCGGCATGTCAGCAGACAGACAGCAGGAACAATCAACCGTGACATACCATATTAACATAAACCATTTTATCATCTTTTAGAATGCCACGGTAAGTCTCTACCTACTCAGGTGCTACAACTTTCGGAATCTCATCATCATGCACGGCTGTTCTAGCTGGAAATTGGTCGCAAAATTGCTTTGTAAACGCTCGACACCATTGTTTCAGTTGGGAGGCGCCGGACTTGTGGGCCGCCTGAAACTCCGGAATAGCCAATTCTAGGAAACTAGACTCCTCAAGCGAGGTCCAGGTCGGCGGAGCCATGGGACGTTTTCGATGTATCAGAAAATTTTTTGATATATCAGAATGGTATATGTTTGTGACAGCCAAGACGCAGCATCGGCAACACCCATAAAACTGTACAGTCTCACACACACCGCCGCATCGGAAACAGCCGCAAAACTGTACAGTTTCACATACACATCGGCAACTCATCTCAACATCTCGTCACCTACTTTTTTATTAGCCGTTTAATCCCATCAATTGTTCTCATCGCTTAAGTCATACTCTCTCGAACATGCCTGCTCGCAAAGATATGATTCCCAGCACTGACATCAAAATCGGCAGTCTCAGTGTTGAAGAGCTGCTTGAGATTCTCGCAACTCAAGGAGTTGTCCTGCATAAGTCAAATTTTTTTTTTTTTCATCAGTCGTGCACTCAAACAATCAAATAATGCCATCCAGGCCGAGACCATGAGGGTAAGCCAAACCTTTCTTTTTCAGAAAAATAAGTCCGCTGATCGCTTTTATTAGGTGTGTCTGATGATACTCCCATCCGCAACTTCACAGTTGGGGATCTGATGCAAGTCCTGATCGCGTGCGGAGTCACAAGGAACTGTAAGAAACTCTTTGTTTGAATCTGCATTTTGCACTAACTCTTGTCTCCTAGCCACGCAAGCGAACCTACAAGCCAGCAATGGTTTCGGAGTCGCCCCCACTGCTTCTCCTGTTCCGCGGCCTGTTCCTGCCACTGGACCAACAGTGATAGCACCACCTGTTATAGCACCACCTGCATCCTGGCTGGTAGCTCGTGTTGCCCTTGGTACTACAGCCACGCCTCCGTCCAGTCCCAGCCGCTCCCGCTCTGAACAAAACCCTTTGCAACGTGCCGGTTCTCCCACTCCTGTATCTGCCCGACCATCAGGTATCCGACCAATTGAGTATGCACGCCGTACTGGTCAGCCGGGTGTCACTCCACCTGGCATCAACCCTGCTTCTGTGTCGGTTCCAGCCTCGGTTCCAGCCTCCAGTGTTAATCCTCCTTCTGCTCCAGCCTCAGTTCCTGTTCCCACCGGCAACGGCGACGTTATCAGCTGTCGTCGCTGCTATCATCCCTGTACCTATTGCAACGGACTGGACGACACTACTTACGTTGTATTCATTGGGTGCCAGACTGGCCTTTTCCGGTCTAGCACCGAAGCCGATGCCATGACGTGTGGCGTCAAAAACCAGAGGAAAAGGAAGTATAAGACATGGGCTGAAGCCCAGCAAGCATACAATACCGCCGTTCAGCAGGGCCAGGTAGAAGTGAGGCAGTCTGCTCCGCCACCCTCACTGGTTTCTGGCCCGTCCACCTCCCAAACTACTCTGGCTCCATCCCTCCCACCCTGTACTCCTCCTGCTTATTCGGCTGACCTACACGTGGAGGCAACGAGTGTGGCCTCTCCCTCTCAGATGACCGAGTCTTCCCTCAGCTCCCTTGGCACAGATCACGTCATCAGTGTTGACGGTGACGACATGTATACTGATGACGAAGGGGGAGCCGGCGAGGGGATCGAGTGCTGGGTTTTGCCTGATGACGAAGATGCCGACAACTCTGGTAACTAAGTAGTTTTTGTCTTGAACACTTGTCTCTTGGACCCTCGTTTGTCGTCTTACTCTGTGTGCTGTATTTTGGACTCTGCTCGTTGCATGTAGATATCTTTTGGTCTATGTTTGTGTTCCAAATCACGTATTTATCTTCCGTGTAGCTATCTTGTCTTTTCTTTTCTTGTATTCTTTCAAAGTACATAGTATTGTATTTCTTGTATTTTTTCAAAGTATATAGTATTGTATTTCTTGTATTTCTTGAATGTAAAAAAATTTCTTGGAATGTACAGATGTCTGACAACTGCATAAGAAATCAACAAATCAACATTTGACACAACTCGACTCCGGGTAAGGAATCAACGTCAACTGAAGATTACACAAGCCACAAGCTATCTACTGATATGCAAATTCTCTACGTCTAAAAGCCTTCACGAACTCCACAAAGCCCAGCCAACCGGTGCACTCGACATCCCCAATCCATCGTCCACCTTGGTTGATCTCACGAGCAAGCCGGCTTGCCTCATTGAAAACCTCCATCGCCCCACCGCTCCTGTAGATTGACTGAGTGTATTCATTCGCAGATGACGCCAGATCTGACCACTTCTTGGCAATCTCTTGAATATTGTCCAGCTCCAATAGCCCACGACAAGGATTGTAAGATTCGATACACTTGGATACGAGATCGTTGAGAAAAGTGCTGGTGTTTCCCCCAGTTGATTTGGAGAAGGTGTCGTGGAGCAACCGAATCTTTTCCAGGAGCTTGAACTCATACGTCTTCGTGACCCTAGAACCCCAAGAGAGACGCTTTAGAGGCGGAGCTACAGGCAGAGGTGCAGGTCAGTAAAACAAGACACACTCTGGATGTTTCATCCTCATCTGAACCTTCTTGCTGTGTGCAGCAACTTTTGCTCGAAGACTATAACGACTTGTAAGATTCCAGCCTTGCAGAACAGTGATGTACGTACCTTTTTACTCTAGCTCTTTCCTCTCGTCGTTTTTTACGGGCATATACTTTCTGTCGATGAGCTTGTATTTCGGCCTTGTGCCTGCGATTGGTGTCGTTTAAAAGGTATTCCAGTAGATAAATAGACTTAAAACTGTACCGTTCATAGTATAATGCATTGTTGTTCTTGCGTGCCATCTTACGTTCAGCTGAAGTCTTGTATATTTTGTGAGCCGGCATGATGGATGAGGTTCAAGTGATCAATGTAAACTCTTTGTGACTTTCGGTGAAACCCTTGTCGTCAGACTGTTTCCCTAAAATCAACGACTCGCCTGATCCTCTTCAAATTTGTATGGTGTAATAATCTACCCAATCAGACCTACCTTGAATATTTTCAGAATTTAACACCGGGAGATGGGTGAGCTAGCAACTCAGGCGTACTGTCTGGCGCTAATCCAACCCTCACCAGATCCATAAGCGCCGATACCCATTCAAAATGCCAGTCACCCACACATTCACGCTCTTCAATTGACCAACATGACCAAAATCACTGATCTTTTGCTGCATAAAAAAAAAAGGTGAGGAAATCTCAGAGATCTTATTCCTGGCTACGCTAACAGCTATCCGATGTCAGTGTTCTACCTCTGCCACCATCTCAGTATTGCTTACCGGACAGCTCAGACACGTCCCCTTCTCCCAAAAAAGAGTCAGTGTGGCATCTCAAGTGAAAGCCGCGTGCAGACAATGATTCGAACTCATCTGCGAAAAGGCCTCGTCCACGAATGAAGAATACGGTCAGTGTTCTATTTATTTCTGTACTTATTCTCTGACAATGATGCCCTACCTATAGGCATTGGCCAACAGAGCCATTGTAGGAATGCCCATTGACGACTCCGGTCTGACTAAAGAAGAAAAAGATTGGCTTCTAGTTTATCAACCCGTGTTTGAGGATGTCATGGCTCAGGTTGACCGATACTGGAAATCATTGGCCGAGGATTTTCTTGAGAGGTTCCCAGACCGTGGTGTCCAGCCATCTGACAATGATATCTTTGCCACCGAAGCAGACAAAGTGTATGAGCGGCGCTGGGCTTCTGAAAAGGTGATCAACGTAAGGTCTACATTTAACAACTGCTATCCCAACTGCCGTACTCATGATGCACTATTTTCCTACCCAGCGAATCAAGAAGTATTGGATTTCACGAGGAGTAAAGGCTACTATTGGCTTAGAGTAATCACTATCCATGCACTGTACAGTTCCTACTAGTAGATCTATTGTCTCTGTAGATGTATTCTTGTAATCTCCCTGAACACGTATTCCATCTGTGCGTTTCCCTGTTGATATCAAAAAATAAGGTTTGAAACTATACAGTTTTAGTCAGCCACTGATCTCCCACTAAATGTCGCCCAAGTTGAATACTCACTGACATAGTACCAGACTCTCTTCAAGGAATATGTCGAAGTCTATAACTACCATCTCTCAGCAATCTGGAGATCTCTTTGATCATCTCAGCAGCGCGTAAGTCCTCGATCTATTTCCATATAACCAATCTGAAAAAACATCTGTAGACGTTTGATTGCCGGCCCAGCTACTACATTGGTCAGGGACAGAGAGGTCTCTGACACTGACACAGACAACGGGTACACCAGTTCCACCGAGTCTACCACCACCGAGTCTACCAGATCCGACTCTACCAGGTCCTCTGACTCAACCAGTTCCTCCGCTGATACAGATCCCCCCAAGTAAGATACCTTTTGTTTTTGCTTCCATGTCAGCCCCTGAGAGCTTGCAGGCATGATGACGAACAGGGCCGCCCTGCCAAGAAACCCAGGCTGAACTGCCCAATTGTTGTATACACTCGAGAGTCTGATCTTATGCGGCCGGCTATGGAAGCATACGTTGACAGAGTGTTGGAAGCTGTTTACTGCGTCAAAGGTCATCCTGACCGTTTTGAGCTGTTCGCGAAAATTCTACTACATGAGTGGTTTGGGGCATGGGGATATGAGCCTCGAGAAGGAGACACTCTGAAGACTCAAAAGGCTCACCTCGGCCAGATCTATAAAGTGAGTTAGCTACACCCTTTTGCTGGATATATCTTGGCTGATCACATGATAGAATCTGTTCCAAACTATTCGGACCGCTTTCCAGTGCCGTTACTGTGCAGAAAGTTCAGGAAAACTCAGACCATTTGATTTAAGAGACACGTCGGACTGGGAAGCTCGGATGATGCGGGGAATCAAGTCTTGCAGCTTCAAGAAACTTATTAAAAAATAGGTAGACACTTCATGGCGATTATCGCATGTCATATCCACAATTAATTGTAGTTTACTGCCAATGAATCGTACTCTGAGGCCTAACTCACGTGTGATTTTGTTGATGCCCACATGACATGAGCGCTCTTACAAGTTCCAACTGGTTGGCCTCTTTCCTTCACCGTCTTCATCGACTTTGAACTTTGACTGACTTTGACCTTTGTGGACAATGATGAATCTTATTTCCAAATTACCTTGACAACGGAAGAAGAAAAAACCTACGACATCCGCAGCACAGAGCTCAGAGGGTCCTGATGACGCGGTGATGACTGTTGAGTCGCATCTTCAGTACAGTACCGCTGCAGATGGAACTACGACAGTGAAGCACCAGTATCTTAAATGCAAACTTCAGCCATTTGAAGAAGCTCTCAGTGCTGGACTCGACCAGCTCCTTTTGGATGAGTCTCGGTTTGACAGCGGGATGTTCTTCGCTCACCCTGAGGTCGAAAACATCCACAAAGTTGATATTAGCGACATCAAACAAGGTCGAGGAAAGAGGGTGAGTATCCTTGGGTTTCTCTCAACACGCCGTCTCATTTTTTGAAGGACAATCCTTTTCATAAATGGTTCAAATGTATTGATGATTTTGTGAAGGAATTCAGTCGTCTGGAGGGCCGTGGCGATCATCAAGGGCAAAAGAAGTGCTCGACACCTAGCTGCAACCACTCACTAATCAACTCGGGTGAAGCATATCGTTGTGAAACGTGCCTAGTGGACGCGTTATTCTGCCACGAATGTATAGTCCAGCAGCATGTGTATATGCCTTTCCATTCCCTTCAGGTGAGCATCTTTTCTTCCCGTTTGTCATGGAAGCGACTAAGGCATTGCCTTGTGTATGTAGGTCTGGACTGGTTCCTCATTTGAGCCACGAACTCTCCTCTCACTGGACCCTTCATTCTGTATTCAACTCGGTCATCCGTATGGCCACACTTGTGCTTCTCCCTCTGCGGTGTCGTCTCTCGTCGTTATCCATGTCAACGGCTTGCATGAGATACCCGTCAAATATTGTGACTGCTGTCAATTCCTACCAAGGGATGTTCAGCTGCTCCGCTTCCAGCTCTTCCCTGCAACACTCAAAAATCCATGTACTGCGGCGACGTTTGAGATGCTGGACCACTTTCAGAAGCTGAGTTTCATGTCGAAGGTGTCAGGCTACAAGTATCTAAACACGCTGGTGCGACTGACAGACAACATGGGAAGTGAACAAGTGCTGGTAGGAGCTTCGCTATATATTGCATACACTTTCTCATTCATTGATATAAAGGAGCGTCGACGCGAGTTCATGAGAATGGTCCGAGAATGGCATCATGTGAAGATGCTTAAACGCCAAGGGCATTCTTACACACCTGCCTCTGCAGGTGTTGAACGTGTATATACGGTCCCTTGTCCTGCATGTCCAATGCCAGGTATTAATATCCCGGACAATTGGGAGAGTCACCCGGACAGTTGGAAATACAGGCTCTTTCTGTCGCTGGATGCCAACTTTCAGTGCCGAAGATTAGATGTATCATCTGACTTGGCTGATCCATGTCTTAATTGGGGTCGGTGTTTTCTGGTCGAGCAGGCAGGATATAAGAAACATCTGGAGGACTTCGACCACAGGGCCCTGCCGGAGAAGTCGACATGCAGTAATTTCGATGCTATCAAGCAGTCCCACACTCGTGGAGGACACGGAGTTGCTACGAGTGGCATAGCTGCTTCTGTATGTCGTCATAATTGTCGCCGAGCCATGGTTAGCTTGCAGTACGGAGAGCGATACGTTTCGATGGATTATCTCCTTCTTAAGTCTATTGGCCCTACATTCCGTCTCCTGCTAATACTCGGATACGATATCGTGTGCCAGTACTGGATCAATTTCTTCAAGCACCAATCTTGGTATCCAGATTCTCTCCAAAGCCTCACTCCAGACCATGACGTTACCGTTTGTGTGGGGAAGTATCACCTGCCAGGCCATGTGCCTTCCTGTCGTCAAAAGTTTTCATATAACCTGGAGAAGCATGTTGGCTGAACGGACGGGGAGAACAACGAGCGTAGCTGGTCCTGGATCAACGCTCTTGCCATGAGTATCAAGGAGATGGGACCGGGTGCATGGAGTGATACGTTAGATGATCACCTAGGTGATCAGAACTGGCGGAAGACCATTGGTATAGGTAAGTTGGTTTTTTGAGTCTTCTATAATGTACTTGATTGACTGATACCTTACAATATAGCAAAACTGCTCCTCGCAAAGATTATCGATGCATTAGAAGGCCGTGAGAAGCATAACAAAGCTTTCGTGGAATTGAGTGCATCTCATAAGTCGAAGACTGTGGCGGAGTGGGAGGAACAAGTTAAGGCTTGGGAGGATGATCACTCCAAGCCTAACCCATATGAGCCTACCACTCATCGTAAGTCCTTGCACTTCCATGTGTTTTGTAGGCCGATTCTAATGTTTGACATTTTTTTGCCAGCCTTGACTATCAATGCAGTTCGTCTACAACTGGCTGAAGAGGATGTGGCCTGGCCGGATGGAGATCCAGCGATTCTACACCGTGAAGTGTCACCGAACTTGTTGATTAGCCGCGGAATTGAACTTGAAGACCAGCAGTACGTGTTCCATTTTCTCCTAGGGTATTAGCTGGTGGTAACATTTGTATTAGGCGTCAGCTTTGCGTGGAAACGTGTGCAATTTCAGAGCATGCAACGGATCGCCAGAGGGCTAGAGTACTTGAGCGTGGGACTGCACTCCGCTGTCGTATCCACACCTGGCAGGCTGTACAGACACTCTACATGCCGGCAGTGGCAAATATACGACTTCAGGATGAGGAGCGTGGAGGAGTAGTCCAAGCCCCATTCTCGATCCCTCTCCTCCTTCCATCGGCTATCGCTGGCATGAAGCAAGTAGCCTGTGACAAGGTTCTTTTTCGAATCGAGTGGGACTTGCGAGAGGCTCAGGCTTTGGATGCCTTGGTGTCTCTCCGAAGTCATTTGCTGGTGCGGACGAATGTATGGACGTTCCGTAAGAGATTTGTTCGGGGACAGCGGGAAGGTACCTGTTCGAATACGGTTTTGAAGTCTTTGGAGGCAAATATTCAGGCCGATGCTACTCGTTATCATACTGTGTGCGCTGCACTGGTGAAGTTGGCTCCGGCGTTGTCAAAGGGTTCTGAGTGGGAGTTGAATTTACGGGTCCTGAATGTGAAGGATGTTATCAGGTATGCTGGGGAGGATGACGACAACGACAAGAAGAAAAAAGGGAAGCAGACGGGGGAGGGGAAGCATGTTGTTTCATGGATCTGGCTCACGCCGGGACTAGCCAGCCATACACAGGCTGAAGAAGTGGAAGGTAGGCTCTGTTCACACTGTGTAGTGCCTCTGACCTCTAACTGCCTTCTTGTTCAGCACTCCGTATCCAGTGGTGTAAGACTCGAGCTCGATATCAGCGTTATCAGGAGGAGTGTACTCTACTTCAAGAGGAGATGCGGTGGGTTAAGCAGTTTTTCAGTTGGACGGCGGAGAAGTGGGAGAAGTGGGGCCAGGAGGCATCTAAGGACACGGCTGGTGATCCCATTCTTACCGAGGGGCTCGTGGTGTATGCAGCTCGTCAGGCGAAAATCCGGCGGAGTATGTTACAACATTGCGAGAAGACGTGGGAGCCGGTTGCTGGATGGTTGGTGGGGGGTTTTGAAGAGAGTAGTGAGGGAAATAACGGCGGCACCGTTAGTTTGGCCCAGGAAGGACAATCAGCGTCGACCACGATTATGCGCCATGATGACTCCTCAGCGGCATCCCTAGCATCTATTCCAGAGCAGTAGCGTTTTACCCTGTATATTGTACTATTTGTCGGTTTTCCTTATTTTGCTCATATGTCATGTTTTTGCTCGTATGTCTGTTTTTCTTATTAATTGAAACATTCATTAGTTCGGAATTGTCTGGCGAGTAGCAAACGAACTATTTACTAATGTAATAGGTAAGGTACATGATGGCATCGGATGACCGTCCCAAGAGCGTCCAAGTGTATGTAGATTAACTATCCCATTTTAGCAAATTGAGTATTGAGGGTAAAATTTTGTATTATTTGATTGATTTAGTATTTTCAGTACAAAGTCGAGGTTACATTTTTGGTGCCAGGTGTGGGAATGGCGCTCTTACCTGCTTGATTGTCATCGTGGGTGATGAGCTTGTACTGAACGTGGTAGGTCTGATTAATCCGACAACATCCGAAAGTCCGTATGGCTCACATGCCTTCACTGGATATGGTACATGTGGCTGTCCTGCAATTACAGCCTGTGATGTATCAAATGTACACTAACTTTTCAGCACTTGATTAATTACACGGGTGTCCACTGGTGAAGTGGAAAGGAGGAAGCGATTGCCAAACGTAGGAAGACAGCGCGTGGAGAGGCAGAAACAAAGGATGAAGGGAAACACCGGAAGAGTTTGCGTAGAGAAGCAAAGGATAAGGATGTGGTAAAGGCACCAGGTATGTGTATCTCACCATCGGACTCAGACATTTTCTTATGTACCATTTGTGATAGCACCAACCTTGGACTTCGACCTGTCGACTGCACCCTGCACTCCAGCCAATGCACCCAATTACGTGTGAGTGGCAACTACCATGTTCACCAGTGTAAATGACTCTTCAGCATGGCGTCTCGCCTTGTATTGTTGGATTGCGTTTGAGGAACGTGAGAATTACCAGTCCATGGGGATGCTTCCTTCCTCAAAACTTTGACCAGTTGTTGTGGGGGATTGGATTGTGCATGCACGGGTGGCTTTGTATGCACCATCAGTGAACTTAGCAGTTCACACTGCGAAGTTCCATCAGTGGTATACTGCCATTCAGCCAGCTTGGCATGAACCTGATGAGTCAGGCAAGTTGCCAAAGGCCGATGATGCAGACTGGGAAGATCTTCAACAATCCGGTAAGAATGGGCTCCTTAACATGATGGCTGCTCTTTACTTTTGGGACCTCAAGCTTCAACGAATGGGTGAGGATGGATTCCAAGCTGTGGATGCAAAGAAGTGTGCACATGAAGAGTGGACTGGAATGGTAGAGGACTTTGCCTATGTTCTTCAGGAGTTACTAAAATGAGCGCATTTGATATGGCTGTGCTGTGGTAGACTTGCCGACTTAGCTTTTTTTTCTTTGCTTCATTCTGTTCTTTTTTGGTAGAGCTGCTGATGTAGAAGCTATGGACTTGAAATTTATATACTTGAAATTTATATTGCTTGTGTCTTAATCCTGTTGTGTCCTCCCTACCTCAAAAATTGAAAATATCTTAAAAAAATGATAGGGAATATTGAACTTGTGCTGAGTGAGAGATGGTAGCAGAACTGATTAGGTAATATTGGTTGAGTATAGTAACGGCTGGCCAGGACAATGCCAGCAACTGGGGAAAACAAAGGTATAGGCAGAAATATACTGGGATAAATCCTAATTTGGGAAAAAGGTGGCTATCCATGAAGGCCTGGCACCATTGAATGCCCTGGTATTACATGGGCCACTAAATATACTAAGTATTCCATACAGGCATGGTAGGTGGTATCTAATTTGGGTGTGCTGCCTGGATGTACCAAATATAGTACACTCTAATATTATGTAATATAATGCCCAGAGCCCGGAAATCCTAATTTATGGCAGTATGCTCTAATATTATGTAATATAATGCCCAGAGCCTGGAAATCCTAATCTATGGTAGTACACTCTAATATTATGTAATATAATGCCCAGAGCCTGCAAAACATCCTAGATTATGTAATATAATATACCCAGGGCCTGGAAATTCTAAATTATGTAATACAATGTCCTGCACCCCATATTTTATAGAGAGGACCTCACTCCATTATGATGTATCATAAATAATGGACTATTACCCTATTGTATATATAAATGTAGCTGTTATGGCTGCTTCACCAGAAAAACCAGCTATGAAGGCATCTGGGCCAAAGCTGAGCAAAAAAGTGCCTGTCCCAGGTCAGGTTACACTTCAAGCAGGGCTAAATTTATCCTAAGAGAAAGTGAAAGAGAAAGGAAGTGAAAGAGAAAGGATAAGAAAAAGAATTGATTTTACTAGTGTAAAAAGACTTTTAATAAAATTAAGATTTCATTTGCAAAATTCAAGGTGAAATACTCACTTTCCCACACTCTTTCCCATGCAGAAATAACTCAATTTACCTGAAGAAAAAGTCTATGCAAAAAGAAAACTCCCCCACTCAAGAGTTTTTTTTTGCATAGGAAATTTTTAAAGAATTGCGAGTGGCAAATTTTTCTTTTTGCATAGACTTTTTCTTCAGGTAAATTGAATTATTTCTGCATGGGAAAGAGTGTGGGAAAGTGAGTATTTCACCTTGAATTTTGCAAATGAAATCTTAATTTTATTAAAAGTCTTTTTACACTAGTAAAATCAATTCTTTTTCTTATCCTTTCTCTTTCACTTTCTCTTAGGATAAATTTAGCCCTGCGTGAAGTGTTATGGGTGCACATTGTTGTCTTGTTCCTTTTGTGGAAATAATGAGAAAGGTATATGTCTTTCTTTTTTTGGAGGGTTTTTTTGGAGTTTTTCTGACAGATTGTCATTGCAAACTTAGGGAGCAACTGGGGCGAACAACGCATCAACTCAGGAAAGCCAGTGCCATCTAGAAGTCACAGTGACAGAGGAAACTGCACTGGTTCCTGTGGTTGATCAGATGGCGCAAGCAGGGGCACAATGACATGCTGAGTTGGAAGCTAGAAAGTCTGAGGTCAAGGCCAGAAAAGTAGTGGTTGAGGACAGCAATGGTGAACAAGCGAATTTGGTACACTGTGAAATTATCTTCATGTGTATGAGCTATTCTGATGTGGTTCTACAGGTTTCGACTTATCCAGAACATGCTGCGCCAGCTGTACAAGAAATTCCTCATCACTCAGAGTCTCCTCCTCCACTGGGGGATGTTGAGGAGGACGTTGAGAAGGATAGGGTTTTTTCATTTCCTGTTTCTTCACCACCACCTCCAATTAATTTGGATGTACCTCAACTAGACTTGCGGGTCATAGCCTCTTGGCTGCCAAAGCCACATTCACAGGGGAATAAAGCCTCAGCTCCCAAGGATTCCAATTATACCTCCACCTTCAAACAATTTTGGGAGAAGGATAGAAGATGTACAGCTGAGTTGGAGTGCAAACTGGCTGCTGAAGATGCTGAGGCTGAGGAACAATTGCACCAAAGAACAGAGAAGGAGAAGAAGGAGCTCAAAGATTGGCAGTGCAAGCTATCGGCTCAAACACAACAGCTGCAAAAGAAGCAGGAGGAATGTTGTCTCTGGACAGAGTGGCAGGAGAGGCATGAAGAGCTCAGAAGACATATAAGGGAGGGGTCAAATCAGAGAGTGAGCAGATGGATCAAAAAGGCTGTGGAGAGAGAATCAGTGGGTGGGAAAGCTCCAGAGCAGGAGAGGGGCAATGCTGATGGTGATGACAAAGAACAGGCAGGGGTGGTTAGACGAAGTCAAGGGTGAAGGCAGATTGTATCACCAGAAAGTGAGGCCGATGACAATGAGGAAAGGCAGGGGCAGGAGTCACAAGCAGAGCGATATGAAGGCGGGAGTGGGAGGATGACAGGGGGGGAAATAGCAGTCAATTGGAGGATGAGCAGCAGGACGACAGGGATGAACAAGAGGAGAGAGAGGAGGAAGGGGAGGACAAGAAGGAAGGACAAGGAGATAGAGCAGGGGAGAACGAGGAGGAAGGACAAGGAGACAGTGCAGGGGAGGATGAGGATGATGAGGATAGTCTGGAGGCAAGGCCTGGCCCATTACCCAACAAGCTCAAGGCGGCCGTCCAGAAACTGTGGTCAGAGTTCTTGTCAAAAGCAGAAGCCCTTGCCTTGGAGTATGACAAGACCTTGCAAGCTGTAATCCAAGATCTTGGAATTTTCATGGGCTCAATGCGCAAATTGAACATTTTCAACATATATCAATCTTACTATAATGCAATCGTGGAGTCGAAACCAAAAGATGGTAAGAAAGGGTTATTTTTTGGCCTGAAAATGGGAGCTAAGTATTTCTCAATAGTCAGTGAGGGTGATTGGACCAAATACATGGCAGAGAAATATTTAGAAGTGGTGCATGAATGACTTCCCCCAGAGTTATGGAATAGCAGTAATGCATGACGTGAAGCATTTGCAGAAGAGTTGGAATGGTACCAAGTGAGGATGATGACATATGCACAGAGCAGTAAGGCAAAGAAGACGAAAACAGAGCAGTAAGGCAAAGAAGATGAAAACAGAGCATCTTTTGAAGCCAGTGACAAAAGTGGTCAGTGGCTCATGTTCTTTGTCCTTTTAAATGTATCATCTAAGTGCTTTTCATGCTTGTAGTGTCAGGAACTGTTTGCCATTCATGGGCTGCATGTTTTCGGGTATGCCATTGACCCCAGCCTGGATAAAGAAAAACCGCTGTGAAGTTTGGCTTGGGGCACAACTGCTGATTACTATGCTGTTCAGGAGAAGAATGCTGTACAAATCAACATGCAGCTGCGACAAATGAAGACTTTGTTTTGGTATGTTATATCTTTCCTTTTTTTATATCTCTATTGACAGTTGCATGTAGGGTGGTTGAAATTGAGAAGCGTGCTCAGGATGGTGCGCTATTCAAGCTGGGATTGGACATGCAGCCACAAGATGGCGAGTCGCTGGTTGGTACAAATCGTCATATTATTGTTTTGGTTTTCAAGTATTGCTGTGGTGCGTTGATAATTTTATGGTGTTGCCTGAATGTTATGTTCTAAACAAAGCTTTCGTAGATTTACTGGAGGTCATGGGGATGGGTCCAAATCAAATTGTTGATCAAGCATGGAAGTTTAAGGTTCGCATCGTGAATTGGCCAGCCGGTAATGCGGTCAGTATGGTGGGGATATGTAACAATCCTGAGACCAAAACACACCACACACACACACAATCAATTTAATGCATGAGCAGCAGCTGGTGTTGTCAAAGGTTCCACACAGTTAGCTCAGTAATTGAACTTGTATTTATTATTTTAGTTTGGATAGTCTCAATCTGGACAATGTTTTATGCACAATCAGGCAAAATACATGTCAGACAATTCACAGATAAGCTTCACAGGCTTCAGGATTCAAAATCTGAATTTCTCAATAGAGTTGGAAGCACCAGATGGTGAACACAACAACCAGATGGACAGATAATCAGACAGGACACAGTACAGAAAATCAATCTCGCAAAATCACAGCAGACAGCAGATCACAGTTCAGCAGATTCAGATTTTTATCAAGTCAGATGTGCCACAAAAGGGACTTCAAATTTTATTAAGAACTTTTAAGGATTCAGAAAACTGAAACTCCGAGGAGCCAGGCTATATTTGTCTTTTTATAGAAGGTTCCTGCTTTAGCTATCGCACTGGGGCAGTACTTGCTTGGGTATCTACAAAATAACTAGTTCTTTTATACTATCTGCAACAGAAAAATAATATATCAAAAAGAAAATAGACAGATCTGGGATTTTTATACTAAGAAACTGAAAACAGAAAAGAGGCATCGTGTATCTCCTCATAAGGCATTTTACATGTCCATTTTTGTAGGTAAGAATAATATTTTTCAGGTTTTATGACTTTTAGTATTTTTGTTGGGTGCTGATCAGACACTTTGACTGCCAAGGCAGCGTAGCTGTGCTCTAGGCATGCCGACCATGCTTTTGTGCTCCACAATTTAATTTATTGTGACAAATAATGGCACCATCTTGTAGAATTGCCAATACTTATTTTTATCTGACTTCCAGATGGAGGCGTCGTGCCTGCGGAGGCTTGTCGATCACACTCCGGATGTCTCAGACATACACAGTAGGTTCTGCTTTGGCTCGATCTGTTTAAATTTTACAGGCACAGCTCAGTCTCACCTCATGGTGCATCTGAGACATGTCAGATCATAGCCTGTTTATTTCTCCTTGGGTAAGGCCCTTGCACAGAAAATCATCTTGATGCGTCATAATCATCCAGTGAGTCAGCAATATTATCCAGAAGCCTCATCGGGTCACCTCATAATTATTTGAAGTTCCATCTGGTGGCGACTTGTGAATTATTTTTATTCTTTGGCAGACCTGTCTGGCATTTATCACCAGATGGAGGCCTAAATGTCCAGATGGACCTTGTATCCCTTAGTTTAAAATAAGAAATATTTGTTTCTCCTTTCATAGCATTTTTAGGTTGCCATTCTTCACAGTAATTGACCAAATAAAATTCAATCTTAATTCTGGAAGTGCATTCTCAGTCCATCTGATGACTTGTCCCTCCAGATTGTAATGATTCTCCTTCATATCCCAGTGAGTTATACTCAGACAGCATCCTAAAAGTCTCTGGCTATTTAATGGGTGGGTAGGTCCAGCTCTACCCTTCAGATGGAATTATTATTTCCACCAGATGGTGAGGGACTTAGCCAGTATCTTTTATTCAGGCCAATTGATCTCAATAATTAAATGCCTTATCATGCACTGTAATTATTCTATACTCAGGCAGTGGGTACGGATGGTCTTTGTATTTTAATTGACAGCTTAGGGCAGCTTCAATCCTTAATTCCCATATTTCAGATCTACAAATTGTAACTCTGAGCTCAATCTGGTCATCTCAAGGCCTACAATGCTCTCGCGCACGATACTGAAGTGCCTTTCCCAAAGGCTGGAATCAAGGAGCTCAAGAGTTTGCACAAGGACCAGCTGGAAGCAGTGTGTGAGCCATGGAAGAGATATATATGGAAGACCTGTAATGCAACAAATGTGCAGCTGGTTTTGGCAGCAGATGACGAAGAGGAGGAGGATCAGCAGGATGAGGACCTCGATTTTGAGGGCCTCTGTCGTGTGGTTGCTTGGGACAGCGAAGGTAGCTACAGTTTTTTTTTAAATTCGCATATACTTGACTGACATTGCATTACATTAGATCAGGCAGTTGAGGAGGAAAACATGGGAGATATCCCCTTAGTGCTGGATGAGGACAATGAAACAGTAGTGACAGTGATGCAATCGACATCATGGTGCTGAAAGTATCACCCCAAGCTTGATGCGGAAGACGTGGATCGTAGGAATGGTGACAAGAAAGGACCTTCAAAGCGGAAGGAGGGTAGGAAGGAAGATGATGATGAGGGCAAGGGCAAGGGTGAGGGTGAGGGTGAGGGCAAGGACGAGGGTGCAGATGAGGACGATGAGGTGGAGGCAGATGAAGAGGAAGAGGTGGTGAAGGTAAATAAGAAGTCTCGACAAAGGAGGAGAAGTGAGGACGAGGGTGAAGGTGACAGAAGTTCAGTTGAAATGTCTCCACTGCCAAGAAAGAAGAAGAGAAGTTTGCTCGACCCACAGCCCACGTCAATGCTCCGGGCCCCTGTGCACTCTCAAGCACAGTTGGATGGTCAGCCAAGGCTGAAGGCTTCACAGTCCAGACCTACACACTCTTCACACCATCGAACTTCTCAGGACAACTGGCAATGCAGGGAAAAGGAAGCAGAGAGGAGGAGGAACAGGGATGGATCTGGTGGGGGAGAAATGAAGGTGAAGGCTCATCCAATTCCTGTGAATGGCAGGGATGGTAGGCAGGAAACTGTGAATGGCAGGGATGGCAGGCAGGAAACCATGAAGATGGGTGACCGAGGTCAAGATTTGGAGAAGAGAAAAAGGCAGCAGCACTTACATTCTAATTCAGAGCATGAGGAGGTGGTTACAAAGGATAAGGGGAAGGGGAAGAAACAAGATTCAGAGCACGAGGAGGTGGTTACAAAGGACAAGGGGAAGGGGAAGGGGAAGAAATGAGCACAAGATTGGGATATTGAGGAGGAACAAGCTGTGAAGAAGAAGCAGAGGGTTGTGTATAGGGATTGGGTGGATGAGAATGGGGCAGGACCATCATGCCAGCAGTGATTTTTTAAAAGAAACAGATTGGTTTGGGCTTTCTACATGTATAGAGCTGTGTAGGAAGGTTTTTATTATGTCTCTATGGACTGTCTCATTCTAGATAACATCCTGCATGTATAGAGCTGTGTAGGAGGTGTTTGGTTATGTCTCTATGGACTTTTTATCCTTGCCCTGATTTGCCTTGATACACATAGACAGATCTTTAATAGAAATTTGTAAAAAGATATAGGGATTGTGGTCCATAAGTGAGGGAGTTGAGTACTTGCATAAGTCCTATAACTTGGTGTATGGATGGACATGGGGATGGATATTGCACCTATGGATGGACATGAGGGATGGTCATGAGATACATGGATGGACATGGGAGATGGACAGGAAGGGCATGGATGGACATGAGGAATGGACATGGGTACATGGATGGACATGAGGGATGGACATGGGTACATGGATGGACATGAGGGATGGACATGGGTACATGGATGGACATGAGGGATGGACATGGGTACATGGATGGACATGAGGGATAGATACAGGTACATGGATGGCCTCCATGGATGGACTTGTGTTTTGTGCAATATCACCTTCAGTGGCATGTAGATCATGTAGATAGTAACCATTTGAGTTGGCCTGGATGTTGATTGTATGTTAATTTAAT
>RCHF01000602.1:0-45989 GCA_003987895.1 Neonothopanus nambi | reverse complement strand
ATCCTTTCTGGCAGTTCGTCGCTGTTGTATGGGGCAAGTACTCAGGAGACCTCGGCTACGACTGCAATCGCGGTGAGGACGCCGATATTTGCGACGCCGTGTTCCGTGGGCGCTCGACTGTGTTTGCTACGATCATTTTCTGCATTGTCTATTACGCCTGGGAGTTGAAGTCGTTGGATCGTCCCCTCTTTAATATAACTCCCAATCAATCATTCTTGGTTGATATATGGGCTAACCAAGTACTGTTTTGGTGTGGAGGCTTCAGCTGGCTCTTTCGTGCTGACTAACATTTTGAACTGCACAGGTCTGTTGTACTGGTTGCAGCTAGCGTGCCTATTGCTATTTACGTGCCTGGATTGAACACGAGAGTGTTCTACCAAAGCGGGATTGATTGGGAGTGGGGAGTTGTCGTTGGGATGACGCTTGTATTCATTATTTCGTGTGAGCTGTGGAAAGTATTCGTGAGGAGTAAGAAATGGTATTCTTCGCTGAAGTCGGGATTGGATTAGCTATTTTCGTATATTGAAATTTGTACTAATACGATACTCTTGAACGAGAACCTTCAACATCTCAACGTAGCTTGGGATTGCCCGCATTCGAAAGCAACATTGCTCATGTAATACACACATAACCTCCTGAGTGTACAGGATCATAATTTGGATCAATATGAATACAGCAGGTTCGCTGGACTAGAATTAGCACCATTCGAATACAGTACGATCACTAAACTACATACTATTAGACAATTGGACGAGGTATGTGGCAAAGGTGACTTTGATTCCGCAAGTGTCAGAAGCATTGACGAAGCCCGTCTTTGACCTCAACTTCCAAGCTCCATTCTCCGCGGAAAACGAAAGGAATCGGCTTTGGGGCGCTAAGACGCCGGGCAGAAAGCTAACAGCGCCAGAAGCAGGGTCCTTTGGCATAGAAGGCGATAGGCCGACTCTGGTATTTTGGGCGGCAGTTGTAGCAGACTCGACACCTGGGCAGAAAAGCTTGGATATGGAAAACACTTCGAAAAGATGCGGCGGCTCTGTTTTGACAGACGCTTGACGTGGAAGGGGTGCTGAGAGAAAAGGCCTGAGCCTGGGCAACGCATTGAGAGGATGCACTGGTTCTGCGTTGAGTAGACGTGCCGACTTCAAGTGGATGAACGCCTGGTACATAAGGAGGGAAGGGTGTAGAGGGTTGTATACCGGCAGCGCGCGGAGAAATTGAGAAACACCTGGCATGAAACGAGAGTTGGGTGAAAAGGACTGGATGCAGCCACCGCTTTGAGAACACGCGCCGACTCCGTGTTGAGTAGATATGCTGACTACAAGTTGGTAAACACCTGGTACAGAACGTGAGTGGGGCAGAGAGGCCTGGTTGCGGGACAGTGAATTGAGAAGAGGCCCTGTGGCCGTTGGATGTATTTCTCTCTCTCCCGTCTCTAGAGCCAGCTTGGGTCACACCACCGATCGAGACTAAAGAGTTCACCAGAGAGCTCCGTGGTTCTGGCTTCACTGCTAAGCTTTTGTTGACCTTGACTTCCCAAATCCTCGATAGCATCTTTGAGACACAATGGTGTCCGAGCGTCAATGTCAAGACTCAACACCAAGTCAATACCAATCGAGAATTATCGTAGAGCCCTGTAAACATCGGACTAAGAAGGACAGGTGATAGAGGAGGAACGCGAGACACACCAAATCATCGTTTTAAACGCTATATTCTAACACTCATGAATGAGTCCAATCTCTTTCCGTCATTTCGACAATGAGGATACCTTGTCGTCTTCGAAGCAATACAGCATCAACACAAACGTTCGCTATATGACCTAGCTCGTTGATAGCGTCCAAGCGAACCAAAACCTGAGTTGCTGCGACATCCAGAGATATTAACAAAGCAGAGATCTTCGGGTACTTAATCAAAGAATCACCTCTTCACATAAGTTCTACCAAGACCCTCGTCATTCTACTGACCCAAAAACGAACATGGAAGAAAGTTAACCAGCTTGCTCTTCATCCCAGCTTCATAAGCATGCAAAAATCCAGAGAATTCTTGTAAAAATAAAATATTGGTAATGCTGCAGATGGAGAGGAGAGCTGAAGGCTGAGAAAAAGCCGTTGTGGCCGCATGGCATGAAACGAGAACGGCCGGCTTGAAGCGGCACGGCAAATTTTACGCTTTGACTTCAGCAAAGCCTCCGAGCGTGAACAGTAGTATTCGTTCTGCTTAGGGGTTACTACCACTGAAACAGCAAGGGAGCTGATAGTGAAGAGGTGAAAATGTGAAGAATTGGCAAAAATACACGTTTTGATTGCAGAACGCTAATGGTGGTAATACTGGTAATTACTACTACAAATTATCTACACTACTATATTCTTCAGGAGTGGGACACATAAGACAAATGCCATATGTCCCAGTATACCAATTTCGTACGCTAATTTGTCTACTGAAGGTCCATGTCTAGCCACGACTAGAGACCGCTAACTAAGCGCCCATTGAGACCACGTCGGAGGGGTGCGATGTGCCTCAGTAGCTCAAGAAGCCAGAGCTACTAGTAGAAGATGCATCGCCCTAAAAGAAATGGTGATACAAGGAGATGTGTCAAATAAGAAAAGCAAGCCGCTGGATACAGTCTCCAGCTGCTTGATATCGACCTTACAGCCGACATCAGCCATGTAACACGCATTGCATCCATAAAAGTACTCACTATTGAAGACCGTCACCACGTCAAGGGACGGCAACTACGCAGTCTACGTGAAGGAGCAGGTCAAGTGACTCAGACAAGGTATTGTCTCAGATGACCCTATAAACGACTCACTGCATTCTCCGCACCCTTGATTGACCCTGCCTGGACATACGGACACCGACGCTTGTGCGTCTCCCAAAATCCAGGATAATAATCAAACCTCTTGTCCAAACTAACATGTTTCTGGCACCCAACACAAAACACGCTCTTGGGCGTCAACTTTGTGGCGTCACTCCAAGGGTCGGCCTTGAGCTTTGCAATTCGTTTCTCAATACCGTCTCCACGACAAGGAAGTTTCTTGTAAGGCTGTATTGGCTCAGGATTTGTCGTCGGTTCCGCTGGAGTTTCCGCTGTTGTAGTTGAGGTCGAATCCGTCGTCGACGTCATCGCGGGGGCTGTACTAGATATATCCTTCGCAGCAACTGGGCGTTTCTTGCCTTTATGGTAGCGTGAGTGAGAGCGAAGGTTTCTTGGAGCACTAAGAGATCCGGTATCGCCCTCATCAGTCGGTGGCCTTTCCATTCGAGGACATCAGCTTCTACATCTCATGAATACGTATATGGCCACTTACATAGAAGACCCGAAAAGTCCTTTACCAACAGGCACATTTTCCTCCTCCGACA
The DNA here is from genome assembly GCA_003987895.1 of Neonothopanus nambi. Taxonomy (NCBI): domain Eukaryota; kingdom Fungi; phylum Basidiomycota; class Agaricomycetes; order Agaricales; family Omphalotaceae; genus Neonothopanus; species Neonothopanus nambi. The sequence goes on along the minus strand of RCHF01000602.1, from coordinate 42,632 downwards.
GGTCGATCTCATCTACGTACGGTTTCTCATCGTTCCTAGCAATGGAATCCCTCTGCAAAAAATTCGCGCGAAGTACTTGAGCCGCAGTTGATCGTGTTTTCTTCGGCTTCATAGTTACGACTTCGTTAACGGCAGGCGAATTGCTGTATTTGGCCAGTAAGTAAAATTTCTCCTGGTCAAATTCATTCGAAAACTCACCTGAAACACGGATCTTCCACCACTTCAGATCCAGATGTATCCGAACACAAACTCAATCCTAAGCTTCCATCGGAGTATTTCTCGAGAATACGTCGTAGTTTCGGAGGTGTCACTTTCGTAATATGACTGTCGCTGTCCAGTGCCTTTCCTTCGTTGTTAGTCGTATGTACGGTCGTTTCCTCGGTATCGAGTTTTCTCTTTTGCGAGAGAAGCGTGCTCGGCGACTGAGGAAGTGACATAGCTGAGCTGAGCAAAAGGGGGGGAGAAGAGGTAGGTGAAGGAAGAGAGTAAGCGCGTAAGTATTAGGTAAGCAAAAGGATATAATCATAGTCACGTGATGTCCCGCGTCGGTGCCGATGACTCACACTGCAGGCTCACCCGAGAGCACCCTTTCTTAGCTTCCTCCCACTATTTCTGAATTGAAGTAAGTATCATCTAGTCCGCGGATATCTCAGTAATCATTACTTAGAACTGCCTTTCTTGGCCTCCTCAGAGCAACTTCCATGAATGAGAATATTCGACAGACATCGTCGCGACGTCGCCGTCCGCCGTCCACCGATTGAATGGACGGACAGGCTGTAAGCTGCTGTAAGTAAGTAAAATCATTTGCATAATTATTTCTGATCATGATCATCACTGGCTTGTATTCCTCTTTTCAAATACATAGAATGTTATTCCCATGGATTTGAATGAAGATAGGTCTAGATAGGTCCCGAAACTTGCATCAAACTTTGATCGCTCACTGGCACCGACTCACGATCAGCATTGCATTTCCATTTGTCTGGGATACATATAAATACAGAAGTCTATACTTCAAAATCCCACACATCGATAAACCTAGGCACATCGAACCTCTTCGACTGATTATCACGATGTCCGCGCAAGAGAACTCCAGAAGGATAGCTTTGGTGACGGGTGCAGGCACGTTCTCCATAGCTATCTGAAACCGTAATAATTGATTCTGATTTCACTCTTTCTAGGACAAGGAATCGGTCAAGCTATCGCACTGCAGCTGGCTGTAGACGGTTTCGATGTGGCTGTCAACGATATTCCTAGTAATTTAGAGAAGGCAACGGCGGTTTCCAACGAAATCAAGGCGAAGGGATATGCAAGCTCGGTCCACATTGCAGATGTCTCTGTGGAAGAGCAGGTGAAGGAAATGATAGAGAACGTCGTAAAAGAGCATGGGGCTTTGGATGTGGTGCGTGTTCTTCTTACTCGAGGGGCAACATTCGTAGGAAACTAATGGTCTATTGAAATGGTGCATTTAGATGGTAGCGAATGCCGGCATAACAATCTACGGCTCAGTCATTGACAGTAAGTGAACTAATACAACTATAAATGACTATCTATAATCCAGGGATTTGTCTTCCAAAGCGCCCCTTGCAGAATGGGAACGCGTCTTTGGAATTAACGTCAGAGGAACCTTCCTATGTTATAAGTACGCTGCGAAACAGATGGTCGCTCAAGGACGAGGTGGGAGGATAATAGGTGCCAGTTCTGTCGCTGGAAAACGAGGTGCGTCGGTCGGTTTTCTCGCCACAAGGAATCATATCCTGACATTGTGTACTGTCTTGATTAGGTATGGCAAATGCTTCAGCTTACGCTGGAAGCAAGTTTGCCATTCGTGGAATTACACAATCTGCTGGTGAGTGCGACAACACGGTTACTGCGAAAAGTTCGAGTAATGAATGTATGAACGGAATAGCTACGGAACTAGGCGTTCATGGTATTACTGTGAATACTTACGCACCCGGAGCTGTGGACACACCTATGAGTGAGCTCTCTGATTCTCTCCTCTGCTCCGGCAGCATCTTCGCTGAATATGTATGACAGTGGATTTCTTGGACGAAGTGTCAGTGAAATTCGAGGGGAGGAATCCAGGCGATTTCCAGAAATTTGTAAGGGGTTGCCTTGACCTAAAAGTACTTACCAGCAATGTTCAATCGCTATGCTTTTAGGCCACATCATTGACGCCTTTAGGACGTCTTGGTACATCCCAAGATATAGCAGACGTGGTGTCGTTTTTAGTATCCGAAAAGGGCAAGTTTATTACTGGTAAGTGAATTTAATTGCTCTGCGTACTTATTTAACCCACTCGACGTAGGTCAAAGTGTAAGTAACGCGTTTAGTTCATCGCAATCAAATGACATACTAAGACAAAACAGATTTCGTGCGACGGTGGGATGCATTTTGACTGAAAGACGCATCGCACACAGTAGGTATTAATATTAGGTGGTTACTCACCTATTAAACAACGTACTTTATACAATTATTCGTGAAGATTCAGTCTCGAAGCTAGATGAAATGAACCACTGCTTGGACCATCAGAAAGCCTAGAATTCGCCTAGTCGAATTCGAACGACGTCGAACGTTGGAGAAATTTAAATAATTCGGAGCATGCCTCCGATTCGGTTGTGTCGGACAGCCGTTGCGGCTCTGTAAGCATTCATGTGACGATTCTCGATATCGTGACTTACTTACAGAGACGCGTTAGTGCTTGCTAAGCGTTCACATGAGCTCGAGAGGTCAAGACGTTTTTGAGATGTAAAACCAGAAAAAATTCCAAATATTCCAATGAAAATTGCTGCAGTAGTGAGTGAGAGTTGAGTTGTACTTGACGTGACGGCGTCTTGCCAAAGGAGGGACCCTGGACAGGGAAATTTGGGTCTGGGCCGGTTCGAGCCGGGATGTAAACAAAGCCAAAGAACGCGACCTTATAATAACGAAAAAAAATTTTACCGCTCTTATCAGTTTCTGTTCTACCCCAGATAAAATGGTTGCTCTCATTCAGCGTCCTGCTCCTGCTTTCAAGGCCAGCGCCGTCGTCGAAGGTGTCTTCCAGGAGGTTTCCCTGTCGGATTTCCTTGGAAAATGGTGTGTTTTCATGGTTATGTTGTCGGGGAAGGCTAGTGACTCAGTGGCGTCTTTGTAGGGTTGTCCTTTTCTTCTACCCTATGTAAGTAACTGGATTTTTTCTTGTGGTATTGAGTTCTTATTATTTCTTCTAGGGACTTCACCTTTGTCTGCCCTACCGAAATCCTTGCCTTCAATGATGCTTTGGAGACCTTCAAACAACTCGACACCGTTGTTCTCGGTGAGCCTTGGTTCAAACGTTTTTGCACACGAATTGACAGTTGCTGGGCCCCATCTCAGGCTGCTCCACCGACTCTCAGTACTCCCATTTTGCTTGGGCTGTCCAGCCTCGCAAGGAGGGTGGTCTTGGTCCTGACCTCAAGCTCCCATTGATTGCCGACCGAAGCATGTCCATTGCCCGCGACTACGGGGTTCTCCTCGAGGACGAGGGTATTGCCCTCCGTGGCTTGTTCATCATCGACCCCAAGGGTACCCTCAGGTGATTTTCGTCATTCCATGAACGGTAATGATTGGCATGGTACTCATTACTCGGTGTCTCAGGCAAATCACTGTTAATGATCTTCCCGTTGGCCGATCTGTCGACGAGACTATTCGTCTCATCAAGGCCTTCCAGTTCACCGTATGCCTGTTTTACATTCGCTCTCTGGTAATGTTTACTCATGCTTTCTTTCAGGACAAGCACGGCGAAGTTTGCCCTGCCAACTGGTCTGAGGGTGGTGCTACCATTAAGACCGACCCTACCGCCAAGATTGAATACTTCAGTACCGCTGGTGAAGCTTCCTCCGAACCATCTAAGAAGCGTCAACGTACTGAGTGAACTTCTTCCTTTTCTTGCAGGTAATTGAAACTATATCTGAGGGGACGACGTGATGAATGCTTACGATTTAGAATGGGATGTTATATGATAGATATATAGAAATTCTGCAAGATCAACGAAACCCCCACTGTATCCATTATTGTTCAATATAGAGGAGAAATTGTCCAGAAGTGACGCAATGCGGATGGTTTCTTGCTCGCTTGCTGTCTATAACCGGACCACGCTCTGCGGGACCCCATGCGGTTTTTACGATTGCGATAATCGTACGATACGATAATCTTTGATTTGTCGCGGTCCCGTTGATACCCATGTGGGCTGTGTAAAAGGCTTTGCTCTGTTCTTGTTCACCTTGCTGCGTTCGGGTTCATTCATCATTGCCATCTGACGAAGGTTGCGCTCTCGGTTTTTTCCTCTCCTGGTGTTCATATAGGTCTTCTGTATATATTATCCACGCTGAAAATAATCACAGTGCTTGCTTTTGCTTTTCCAATGCTTTTCTATCATTTCGAGAATCACCGGTAATCTAAACGGCCATGAGATTCACCGACGACCGGATGGACTCTAAGGAGGACGAGTATGGAAAGTGTATGGAAGGACTGGAGTGTGAAGAGCATGTCATTAAACGAAGGAAAGTGTGCATAGAGGTATGTACAAGCATAACAAGCATATATATACACGACATATGTTGAAACAGTCCGATGATGAAGGGCGTCATGAAGAACTGCAGTCTCTAAGAACAACTACTTGAGCTGCAGAACGAATGCTACTTGATACAGACACACAAATGCAAGAGTCCGAGAACTTGAATTCGAAGAACCTGGGACTTCGCGATCGCGGATCCAGAATACGCCGCGGCCAACTACACCCAAATCTGCTTGGCCCGTTTGTCCCTGGCAGACGAATGCTTCGTCGTCCGTAACGTCATCCCGAGACAAGGATGCCTACTCCTCGACGATCTTCTCGTGAAGATCATCCCACAACCTTCACATTTCTCATCGAGGAACTTGAGATGGGTCTTGATATGCCTCGCGAGAGACGTAGGGAGCATGAGTCCGGATTTGCATCCCTCCCATCCGCACCTGACCGTGGGCCTCGCTTTACCTGCAACTTTACGCTTGCTGCCGTTAACTTTCAGACCGGAATGTTTGTAGATGTGCTTGGAGACGCAGCCGTCGGTATCGTCGAGGGGAGCTCCGCAGATGGTGCCGCCGACCATCCAGCGGCACACCCCTGTTTTCAAGCCCTTAGGGCTCGGGGTGTATTCCGATGAATCAAAGGAGGATTCGCTGTCGTTCTCGGTGAAGACGGATTCGGTGGAGTCGGTGGATTCTTCAGAGTCAGCAGAGTCAGCCGCCTCGCAAGACCGTTTGTGAGAGCTGCAGAAGATGTAAGTAAGCTGATTAAGATGATGACGGAGGAACGGAACGTACTTTCTAGTCCGTGGCTGATCCGGAACACTCGCTTCGTTGTACAACGGAAGCTCGGCAGGGGCTGAAGGAACATGTGCGTGCTGGCAGCTGGAAGCGGAATGGGGAGTGTGGAAGCGGAAACCCACTGTCTGGCTTGGATCTCCGGTTGAAGGATCGGACTCAGTACGACAGTTCGATGGAAGGTTCAGATAGCTCGGTAATTCTTGCACGCTCTTCCAACCTCCAACTGTATCCCCTTGAACGGCCCTGCATGATTGTAAGTTAATGTATACAGTCGTTGAACATGATAAACACTCACGTTGGTCCTGCCACCGACTGGCTCGAACGGAAAGGGTGATTGTAATTAAACAAGATCCGTGTCGATTCATCCAGAATGGCCGACGGATCTCTTTCCCAGGTATTCCGTAGCAGGGGATCAACCTGTGCGGAGGGATAGGAAGGGATCGAGTTCGACGCATTCCCAAACAAGATGCCGGAAGGGCGCAAGCCAAGCGCCGCGTCGACACCACCCGACGACGAGGACGTTGGTAGACCCGGCAGAGTCGCTAAGGGAGTGGCACCGTCGAAAGAACACCAAGGTAAACCTGGGATGTTCCAGCTTCGCTCTTCTTTCACCGGAAACTGTATCACACCGGAACGCTGTTCGATGGCTGGCATCGGCTGAAGCGATGGTTTGAAAAGACCTGGGCTGTTTGAGACGGTGGGGATTAGCATCTAAATACTAGGCGATGGAAAAACGGCGAAGGGCCACTCACTTCAACAAAGCACTGAGTTCATCCCAGGTCAAGTTCTGGTGGTCCGAGGGAAGAAGATTGAAGTCGAGAGGGCTGGACATGTCGGGGTGCGGAAAGGACAATCGTGGGGGCGCTGAATTTATGTGCAAAGCTTTTCAATTGGTCCTTACGCTTTGACGCTTGCATCGAGAATACGGACGGAACGTTGAACAAGAGTATACGAACATACAAGCGTTTGGAATGTCTTTATTTGGTCATTGACTCAAGTGAGACATCTTTTCTTTCCCCCGCGAACAAAAGCATTGACCCCACGAAATTTGCCACTCCAAGAGCCGACCTTGCTTTGCCCTCGGCGGCGTAAGAGGCGTGGCGTAATGTTCATGGCTTTGTTTGAGCTTTGTGTATCGTGAATGACTCGGGTAGAGAACTTTGAGAGATAATAACTATGCGGTTGCTTTGATCTCGCTTTGATCACTATAAGTATTTTGATCACTATAGAAGCTTGAGAATAAATTTTTTGCAAGGAACGGGCAACCTGCTCTGTGCTAGTAGGTAGTAGGGATCATTGAAGTCAGTGGGACTTGAGGGCTCCTGGCGGGACATGTTTTGTTCTAAAGTCATTTAGTGCGCAATAGGCATCGAGAATAAAACAATAAAGCCTACCAGGTCCTCATCTCAATGGGGCTAAGTAACTTGACCTTAGCCCGTACTCACCGGCGTCTGCATCTATGTGGTCAAAGTGTAAACCTTGCTTTGACCGCCGGCATGTTGCTACGCAACTTCACTGATGTAACCCGGCCGTAACCTTGTACGGTAAGTACGGCATTTTACAAGAACATATGTACATGGAAGGCGTAAAAGTGGTAAAAGAATGTGCTAGAAATACATACAAGTTACTTTCCGATTTTTTAAGTTCGAGGTGCCAAAGCAGTGATGCATTGATGCCTTGCAAGACTGCTTAGATTTAGATTTGGGGACAGGTTCGGACTTCCCTTCTAGGTGCTATCAGAATGCCTCTGTATGCTTCCATCAGTGAGAGCATATTGGCGTTAATTGTAAGGTATAAGTGGAAGCGGTTTGGTGATGCTGTGATTGTAGGTATGCTCATGCTGTTAGAAACCAGTGTAAGATCAGTAATCGATATAAATTTCATGTAAACTGAAGCTCGCCTTGTTACTGAGCGCTGGTGAAATGGACTAGGAGGGGAAGAGAATCTCAGCATTCTGAATTGAAAGAAGCATTTCTACTGATCACCGTTTCTGCGAAATCAGCCAATCCTTCTATATGGCAAAAAGAAATATTTGTCCGATTACGTTGTGCATTGATCATTGAATTCCATTCCACACGTGCGTTCAACCTGGCCAACTCCGAGGGTCAGTAGGTTGGAGTCTAGACGACCAGTTAGAAGCCTACATAGAAAGAAGAGAGTTCGTATATAATTTAGAGAGAGAGAAATCCCAGATGAATTGTCTATTTATCGGGAATAAGACTTGAGCAGGAGAAAGTACAGATCAGGAAGATGTTACGAACGGCGATGAGCCTGACTGTAGAATGGGTTAAGTACGTTGAAGTCAATATGATACGTTGTAGTACAAAACTTCACTTACAGCGGCGAACACAAAAGTAAGGACCTCTCCGACGGCTAGGGCAGCAGTAACTAATCCAGTCTGAATGGTCACTAGAACCGTTAATGTGAGCTATAAGGTAGCGCAGTACAGCAGTGAAGACTCACAAAGTATAATCTTGTTGAGTACGGAATTTGTCAAGGCAAATTCCCCTTTATTCTTGTACTTTCAATGACACCAGTCAGTGACCCTTTCCCCCTCAAATTAACTGTTGAAGCTAACCAGAAATCGGACAAGAGATATAGAGATGATTATGTCAGAAGCTGCGGAAGATACTAGCCAAGCCGTCAAAGCCCCTTTGAGATGTTGTATATTCTGAAACTGAGGTGCTTCGGCATCCAAAATGGTGCTGGTGACACCAGATACTGTCATTCACTGGTAAACCAAGCAAAGTCATAAGGAGGGTATATCACCGACCTAGAGCACTGCATGTACATAAACCTATCACAAATGACAAGATATTTGATCTAGTCAAGTTCCGTAAACGCCAAGCTTGAAAGAGCTGGACTGTTGTAGATATTGTTGCCTGCGTGGATTTCACCAAGACTTCTTAAGACAATTCTGAAATAAAATCTGCTGTAGAACATACTGTAACGATTGGATCTGAGGATCAAGCGATTAGATTCTTGCCAACCTAGAGCCTAATTGAAGTAGCCCACCTGTACATAGCACTGATAAGAGAGACTATCAGTACTTCTCATCTTCAAATGATGGAGTATCCACGAACGTAAAGGTGTACTTCGAGGTACTTGGCCTAAAGGAAACATTTGACCAAATAAGAAGCAAGCAGCACTGTAATAACTAACCAAAATTCTGGATGAGCCCCTCCCATACAACGGCGAAATCCAGTCCGCTGTTGATTGTTTCTACGACCAGCAGGAAAAAAATCTGAAAGAGAACTTAGCGACGGGCTTGAAAGAGCAGGGAAAGAGGAGAATTTACTAGGTACCGAATCCAGTAGGTATCCCTGTAATAACACATGAAGAGAAGATCTTTACCATTTGAATGCGACGTACTGGTTGCGCTGATAATATAGGTAGGCCTGGCGATCGAGGTGCATGTCAGTAACGTGAACTTCTTCTGAAGAGCCTAAGGAGTAACCTGCACAGCTAAGACCTAAGTAGACGGTATCAGAATAATAGGAAGAACAAGAATTGAATATTTGAATACTCGCCCCGTATAAAATAGCATTGAAATAAATGCCAATCAATAGCGGACCGAAACTGAAAACAAGCGATTTCAATGAAAGCAATACAAAGCATAGAAAGAACTTGTAAGCACAGAGGTTCAACATCCGGCATTGGTAGAGATAGTAGAACAAAAGAAAGACCTCGCGGCCAATACAGGCCAGTGTTCCACCTACAATTTGTTTATAAAGAAACGCATGTGAAGCATGCACGGCCACAAAAACTATGTAGTAGCATCGCTGCGGAAGGAAGTCTATTACGGTTTGGTCCCTTTTGGTGAAACGCTGCAACTATCAACATTGAACAATCAAACTGGCAGTTCCGCACTTGATGATAGCTGTTGATAGTCGGAAAGATATACTTATGACAGAGGACCGCGGGGGTTAACAACGATATTGATGCAAATCACGGGTCATCCACGCACATTACACTGACTAAATAGCGGTGATTAGCGCGGCGCAGTTCAAGTTATTTTCAGCGGCGGCTGGTTGGCGGCTTGTGAGCAATCAAGTGTATTTCTGTGTTGGATGCGGAAGAAGTACCTAAACCGTGTATCTAAGTACTGGAAATTATAAGAGCGAATTTGCATTTAGTAATAGGGATACTTCATCTTCAAAACACCACCATAAAATTAACCTGCTGATCATTTTCTCAAAACACTTTTGATGATCTCTGGAACTATCGAGCTTGAGCCCAGAAATGGATGTCAAGAAGTAAAGAACATATCCAGGTAATAAACAGGAGGAAAGCAAAAGGATTTGAACCTGAAGATCAATGACAATGGAAGAGTTGGCAAACCGCGCCAGATCAAAGCTGTGGGCGACGGTAGTCCAGAATTTGTCCCACGGTCAGCCCCCTGCTATGGTTAAAACGTTCGCGTTAACGGTCAGCCCCCTGCCATGGTTAACGGTCGAATCAGAAAGCAACCATGATCAGAAAGCGCGTATTTAATATCACAACATGCGAAGGAAATTCAGACCTGCGTTAAACGAGAGTGAGATATGTATCAATATTTTACACGAATGATTGTCCCAAAGAAAGTTGTACTACAATGCCAATACCAATTTTATACATTGACTCGGAAAACGTCCAAGAGAGTCCCTGAAGAGTTCTTTGAAGCTGAGAAGGTAAGATTCCCATAGCAAGGATGACAAGTCGGGTATCTAGTAATATAATCACCATGTATTCAATGATGTTGCTACAAGCAATGATCCCAGTCCTCGGAACTCTATTAGAAGACTCGCGTTGGGATACTTACATATTCGCCAATTGATTTGTTGTGCAAGCAGTGGCCGCCGATGAGTCAAGGTCAATCATTCATTGTGAGGTATGATCGGGAGCGGTTTAGTGATGCTCTGCTTGTGGAAATGGGCAGGCTGTTTGAGCAAAATCATGAGATGTTAAATCAAGAACATGATGTAGTATGAAACTTGGTGCTTACACTGGAACTGATAGCTGGCTTCACAGGCTAAAATATGACTCAATTTCTCATGTCTCGAGAGAAAAACATTCATCGCTTACCTGTTTAGCATAATCGGAAAGTCCTTCTATATGAATGAAAGAGATGTTGCTTTGGGCATGACGGCTAGCAATCATCGAATTCCATTTAACCCGGGCGTTTAGCCTGAACAGAGCTGTTATCAAAATTCAGCATATAATAAGGAGCATCTTACATAGAAAGGAGGGAATTTGTGTATAATTTCGAGAGGGAAAAGTCCCAGATAAATTCCCTACAAGCCAGAGATAGCATTTCAACAATGCATTGCACAATTATCGGAGAACAGCTCACAATGTTGTGTCCTAACAAACTAATCATAAGCCTACTTTGAGTTCCGCGAGCGAAAGATTCACGCACCGAGACAAGCATGAAGGTTATCACATCCGCGAGGGCGGCAACGGAAGTGATCATACCAGTCTGAATAGTGACTGCAGATCTGGTCAAGGACACGGTATCGATATTACGAAGAGTAAACATACGTAGGATGATCTTGTTAAGCACCGAGTTCGTCGAAGCGAAATCCCCTTGATTCTTGAACTAACCAAATATCAGCCATTGTATATCTAAAAACGTAAATTATTTCATAACTGACCAAGAACCAAACCAAGGATATAGAGATGATGATGTCGCCCAATGCAGAAGCGACAAGCCAAGACAGCAAACTTCCTTTGAAATGAGGAAGACTCGCGAACTCGGGGGATTGAGCAATCAGAATGGTGCTGGCGAGGCCCGCCGCTACATATCATAATTAATTTAGTCTTGTAAGCAAGCTCCACGAAGAATCCCACCAACCCAATGCACCCCATGCGGAAATACCTATCGCAATAAATATAACATTCGATTTGGTGAACTTTCGAATGCGCCAGCCTTGAAATAGCTGGACTGACGTGGATATTACTGCCTGCTTGAGTTTTAGTACAAAGTCGCGGGTTGATATCTATTGAAACACTCACTGTAACGAATGGATCTGAGAGACAAATGATCAGACTCGAAGCATTTGATCTGGAAGTAACTTACTGGTGGATAGCACTAAACGAGCGCTGTAAGTTGCGAAGGGCCTTTGCAATCAAAGAGTTCACTTACTTAAAGGGGTGTTTCGAGGCGCCTGGCCTAAGAACAAGAAATTGTAAGCGAGTCAATTTCGTACGTACATTAGTTAATACGCACCAAATTTTTGAATGAGACTTTCCCATACAATGTCAAAGTCCAGCACGCTGTTGACCGTCTCAGCAATTAGCAGAAACACGACCTGGAGGGGTTTCCGATGAGAGAGGGAGGTGAGCATCAGAGAAAGGTAACTGACTAGGTATTGAATCCAACGAGCATCCCTGGGAGCATCCCTGGTGGAAAGATTAGAAAATGCCGTTCGTAATCAGGTATTGCGGCTCACTGATTACAATGCTGGAAGTACAGATAAATCTAATCAAACCGCGATTAACCATGACCTATAAAACACGCGAATGAAGATATACCTGCATGACCAGGACCTGCAAGATGCCAGTGTGAATCAATACCAGCCAAAGAAAAAGGTACGGATACACGCACACCGTATAAGATGGCATTGAAATAGACCCCAATCAACATTGGTCCAAATCTATAATGTAGCGTTGTTTTCAGTCAGAGTAACCACAACATTTGAGAGAATACTATGCACATAGATCCGATGCCCGGCATTTTAGCAGAGTCCTGACTCTAGGAAAGGGGAATGAAGTGCAATTTTTCTTTGCATTCTACTAGTATATATTCAAGCAGAGATACCACCTTTCGAATGCGTAGTAATACAACGGATCATTAATGATTCGACGCAGATTCGGCTCGATACAGCAGTCCTATTGGTGACTATAGAATGATTTGAGGCCCTGTAAGTTGACAACGGGACTGTTAGAAGGCGAATTGATCCTGATCATCATGATCTGAGTATTTAAGACAGACGTACATATCATCCCTCTTCTTAAAACCCGAGCGCCAGAGTCTCCAAGTCCCTAGAGAATTCTGATGGGGGCGCCTTTGTTGAAATGATACTTAGTCTCAGGGTGCAATGGCATACCATAGATGCATCGTTGACATTCAAAGTTTTCGAGAAGCGGAAAGACACCCTTCAATGCAAGTGTTCGAGGAAATATGAAGAACAAGTTCCTTCAGATGAGCGGGCAGTTCAGAAGAAACTTCGGCGGTGAAAACAGTCTCCCACGGCCCAGCGTTCAAATTGCTGACTAATCCTGGCGCTTCTTCTGTGTTCCTCTTCATAATCTCATGGCAGATTTCAAAAAAGCGCCGTGTCAAATGGCTGTGACTATGTTATTCTAGTTGATATAAGCAACCTTGCTCCTTTTCATCGAGAAAGGGTGGATACATGGCCGAGAGTAAAGCGATGTAGGTCCGCAACACTTTTTGCAATTTCTTTCACACTTTGAAGCTGCATAAGAGCTAAAACATTCGTCAACAGCGAATGGTCTTCCAAGCTACAACCACATATGGAGAAGATGGTGGATGGAGAACTTTGTGATGTTACCATCATGATGGATTGAAGCAAACTGCAAGCGGGCTCACAGCCCTATTATTTCCGGAAAGCGAGTCGTTATGGCTTTCGATGACAATATTGTGCGTTTGAGAGGTCTGATTCTTGAACAGTGCTTTGAAACATGGTTGTATTTAAGATTTCAGGTTGCTTTCTGCGCTGATACTCTCATCAAGTTCTTATGCGGATGACGTGGAGCCATAGTGGCATCGGGGTCCAGCTGGTTGGTATCGTTGTAGCAACCTTCGAGGAGAGATGGATAATCAAGGGGGAAGGAGATATGTATAACCTTTCATTTCTCCTGTGTAGCTAACATTGAAGTTCGTCCAGATGAGATGAATGCTGAGTATATCTTATCACACTTGTGGGATGATGAGTACGGGGTGCGATTCTCTGAGCTCGGCACGTATGATTGTCTGTTCCGTTTCATAACCGCCTCTCTCACACATGGACATCATATCCCATTACTAGGCAGTCTATCTCACTTCAGACTTCTGCGAAGCACCATGTATTGAAACCTTATGACTTTGCACCTCGGAACCCGAATCCAAATACTCCATTGCTGTCTCGTCGTCGTCAGCTGGCACAATAGCCAAGTGACTTGTTATTGCGTGATCATCAAAGCGCTATTAACAGACCAGCTACCCCAGCCTTTTCAAGGACCCCGCTTCCAGATTTCCAGACAAGAGCCAACTAGCTGCATCATTGCAACTCCTTATGGGCGAGCTTCGTTTCTGGCCGGTGGGTACGGTTCAGTAATCGAGGGTTGTAATGCAGTACGTAGCATTGGTTCTCAAACGATGTCAAATCCCCACCCCTATACCGTTCTGTACTGCGCAAGGTGAAAGTCATACCAGCGCTTCTTCAATGGTTGCCCGAGTACTGAGTTTAATATTAGCATCTCCGTTGTAACACAGACCAGCGGTGTGGTTTATTCGGTTGGAATCGAGGTTGTTTGATGGGTCAGTACTATGTTGGTTGTCCTGTTCAATGACCTTACCTTGAGCGAGGAATATGAACGATGGTGGCCACGATAACGAATTGAAAAAGACATAGCCCTAGAGGACCATGGGTTCCGAAACATCGTTTTAATTCGACAAGTAAACTCGTACGATCTACGGAGGAAAGAAAGATAGGTATATCCATTCGATTTGTTAGCCTTGTTCAGGTACTGAGACACATTCTAGTTTGTGTCTCTTTATTTTACCGGCTTCAGCTGGATGAACGAGTGGAGATAACCACCACCTGATTGTGCGCACTGGATGAGATTGGGGTTACTGCGTATGCGATGAACATTCGGATCCGATATAGCGGAGAACCCATTCAAACCGCGTTACTCTCGGGCTATGTATATGCTTCTTCTGGCGGAATGCCCTGAGTACATATCAGCTGAATCGATGTCACGGTCGACTTCACGGAGCCTACGAGGAACCTATCATGATATGTGCTCGATCGTTCATAATCATAAAACCCCAAGATTGACAGAAACTACAACTTTGCGAGCTTTGACACCTGGCTTGTTACCTAGTTTTACGACAGCCGAAGACGTGAGTGATTTCCTTCAACGACTAGCCTGTTTTGAACCTTTCACCGAACCTTTTCTCTTTTAGTGACAATCTTATTTCATTGTAAGTACTAGTAGCGTTATCGATATAACTTTTCTTGGTGACCTCGAGGCCCAGAAATCAAACGAAATTGAAATGTTTTATTCGAAATTTCATTCCCGAGCGTCCGCGGGCTGGAGAAATTGCGTTTCGGGATTTCGGGGAATAATCCGCAAGCAATGTGTTCCTGTCTTGCGCATTTCTTCCAGCTCAGGACTCGGTATTGTTTCTGTCGGCATTATCGAAGACTCGGTAGACTACGCCCGGTGTTCTTAGGTATTCTTATGTTCGTTGAGCCCAAGAACATAAAGTTACTCCTTTGTCGGAGTTAAAGGTATGCCAACCTCGGACTTCCGTGGCGTATCGTGTTCCATGAGATTCGGAGCACCCGCTAGTACCCGGTTTCTATGCCCTTATCTAAGTTTTTGGTCACCTTTTGAATATGATGGCGCGATCATTGTGAAAGCTGCGACGGTTCGAGGATGAGACTAATAAAAGTATCAAAGTAATTTAATTAGCAGTTCAGCGCTCAGCTTCGAGCACCGGCCCTGACGTGCAAGAGTAAGCCAAGAACATAGTTCACAGAACTGGGCTTGCTCCAATCGTACCGTATGGCGTTTCAGCCACCTCCGTCATGTCATATATGATATATTTAGCGGATCTGGGGTTTTGATGGTGTGACCAAGTCCGCGGAGAAGGAAGGTATAGGAGTGCATGCAGCCGTTTCTTCTTCATGGACAGCGTTCGTAGCCCTGAACTCGGAGTTCGGAAAGAGGGAAGATCCGGACTCGTTGGGGATCATATAACTACATATACTCGAGCTCGAAATGTAGCCTTTTACGCCCATACCCTCACTGATTCACTCACCAGTAATGCAGCATTCGCACCGGCTTCCTGAGCAGCTTATACGTTTCATCTTCGAGCTTGCAGCTATGCAAGATCACTATACAGCAGCACAATTAGTGCGCACGTCACGGCTGGTACGACACTGGTGAGTTGCAGTTATTGAACTTTCAAAGTAACGCCACAATTTACTATTGCAGGATCGAGGGAATTTTATATTCCGTAGTCAGTCTCCGCCGCGACTCTTCAAGTAGGGCCTTCCTTCGTACCATTGAAACACCCAAAAGATCATTCATCTCAGCTACCGTCAAATCCCTTACTCTATCCTTCGATCCGCGAGATGACCGTACACCCAAAGTCCTTCTCGCGTGCGAAGCTGTCGAGAACCTCACCCTTTACACTGTCCCAGGGGTATTCTCCGGTGTAGAAAACCAGCTCGTTTCCTGGAACGTAAGAAAGCTAGAAATCGCAGCTTCGCGGCTACGCCCAAAACGGATGCAGATCCACTTGGGTGCTCTAGATGGCTTGCACAATCCTATCGCGAGGTTGCATGATACTCTGTTTCAGCGAGTGACGCATCTTGCTGTGTTGGATGATTGGGATTATTGGGTTGTGTGGTCGGGATTTGGCTTGTTGCCTTGTCTTACACATCTCTCGTTCGATTTGAAGCTGGGACCGAGGGTTCTTGGGAAGGAAGTGTTGGGAATCATTAGAGAGGCGCTGACAAAGATTCTTATGACTTGCCCAAAGCTGCGGGTGTGTATTTTGAGAGTGCTGTTCCACCCGTCTGGGGACGGTATTTTGGAATACTTCAGAGACTACGAGGATCCGAGATTAGTATTGGTTCGAGATACGGAGCATGTTTTTAGAGACAGAGAGGCTCACTCGAAGAAGGAGGCGATGGTATGGGAACTCGCAGAGAGAAGAGTGCAGCAAACTCGGTTTCGTAGGTCAACTTGATTGCGGAGCTAGTGTTCGGAGTCTCATTCATTCATTTTCTTGATTATTTTTTCCGCGATGCAGAACAAACCTTGTATGACATCTAGCTTGGTGGCAACAAGGTTCGCGTGTATTTTGGGAGGTGCTGTTAAAGATATCTGTCATTTGTGAGAGGAAGAAGATGAAATGATTGGTACCGTCATAGGGAGTGTTTCCGCAGTTGCAGAGCCTATCGCTCCACGTCTGCCTCAAATACACGAGGATATATATACATGAAAGGCTTGGGCATTTCATCAAAACATGCCGGAGCATAGCAATTCAATCAAGTGGAGGTTTATCGATTATTCTTCAGTGTGTCCTTTGAAGCTGTATGGGTCTGAGAAATTTGCAGTCTATAAGAGAAGAGACAACGACGAGGAAAAGGACAAAAGCAAAGTCGGAGAAGAGCTGTTGAGGCTATTGCTGAGCGAAGGTGAGCGCGGGGTCTGGCACTGGGCAGTGGTCAACAAGCGCTCATCTGCACACGTGGCAGCACCAGCGGCGAGCGCCAATTTCCAAAGGCCAAAAGAAAAACACGTGAATTCAACGTCAACACGCGGGACTTTGCTCATTGAAACCACTCTGTTTAAACTTTATCTATGAAATCAGCCATAATAACTTCGCAAATGAATCGAAAATTACACTGCTTTCTCCCGGGATGACATGGAATGGTGAAGTTCCTTCCGTGCTGTATTATTCTTGGTCAAAGGTATGTCGAATTTGACCTTTTGTGGTGTTCTATACTGGCATGAATGACGATTAGGAGCTGCAGGCTTTCCGGGATATATCATTGATGCAAGGAGCATCACCAAAAACCTCGCTCTGAACGCATGGTACCGTCCTGTGTTTGCGCTGTTGGCGTTTACAGCTTTACATGGGTGGTCTTTGCCCTATTGTGTTGAGACCCGGCTCGCGGAAAGGCACGAATATGGTCAAAGGCTGTTACAGCCTCGGGGCCATAGAGAAAGTATTAAAAGGTTCAAAGAACTTGCGCTTAGGATCCATGATGAATATTCGATTGTCATTGTGTTCTGGATGCCACTTTCAAGCTGCCGATGACCTTTGGTCCACTGTGACTGAGAGGAAATCCTTTTTCTTCTTCACCCTCGTCCTCTTCCTCCTCCACCATTCTTCATCACCTCTATTCCTAATCCTCCACCTATCTATCTCTATAGCGTCCGGAACGCTCCCAGTTCACTCAAGCCTACTCAAGACTCCGTTTCTTTTATTGTTATACGATATCCTATTCACTACGCCTTCCCGAATGACCTCCGCCACGTCTCCATCTGCTTCCGCCTTCATGGCCAAGAGGACCTCTCTGCCACTCCAACCTCTAGTAGAAAACGGTCAAGTGGATCGTTCAAGCAGGGGTTGGACTCGGGGCAACAAGGACTCGGAGAACATAAGCAAATCTCGTTGTGTCCCTCAGTCAAAGTCATCCCAAGGCCCATCGAGCTCTCCGGCTGTTAGTGTCAGCAGAAAGACCGAATCCATCCCCAAAGTTGACGGCGCGAGCGCGAGCATGCCTCTGGTCGGGCTGGACCCTTCCTCTGTGCCACCAGCGGTGGCTCCGCATGTCACAAACGGCCCGGGGTTGTACGAGATTGGAGAAATTCGGTATCCTAATGACGGGGTGTCCGAAAAGGATAGGGGGAAAGAGACGGGATGCGCCTTACTGCTTGACCGTGGCGTGAAGGATCGTCTTACTATACCGACACCTCCCATACGTCCGAGACACTATGGGGATAGGTGTTACGTCGCGTCGACGAAAGACGGTAAAGGGAAAGGACTTTTTACTCGACGTGAAATACCGCAGGGCGGTATTCTGCTCGTTGAACGACCTGTAATTGTCGCTGTAGCTGGCGGGACTGGGAATGGGAATGGAGCTGGGGCGGAGTTGGGGTTGGATCCTCCGGCGGAGTTGTACAAGAAACTGCTCGTAGGGTTGAGGGAGGAGGTGAGGAATGAGGTGCTTGCTCTTTCGGATTCTCAGGTGGCCAAGGGTGGAGGGTCATTGGAGTCCATCTTGAAGACTCATGCGTTCACTCTTCCCTTGGGGGTTCCCAACATGAAGTCTCGATCTCATCGAGTGCTGTTCCTGAAAGCTTCGCGGTGTAATCATAGGTATGATTCTCTCCATCGTGCTCTCAATTCATTCGCTGATCTGCGTATCTAGCTGTGGGCCAAACGCTATGTGGAATTGGGATCTAAACTCATTCACCCTTACACTTCAAGCTGTCCGACCTATACATTCCAGCGAAGAAGTCACCGTTCCTTATATCGACTGTATCGCCGAGCGGCACGAGCGCCGAACAAAGCTCAAAGCTCTGTACAACTTTGACTGTCGCTGTATTTACTGTGATCTCCACTGGGGCGACATCGGTTTGGGCTTCCAAAGCGACCGCGCTAGACGCGAGTTGCGCGAGTTCTTCAAACGCACGCCGTCGTTCGAGGAATGGTGTTCTGACCCTCGAGCGAAGGACCATGCGCTTATAGATGCGCATTTACGTGCGCTAGACTTGAGGGAGAGGGAAGGGGTCCAGGGAGTTGGGTGTATGAAGCATGTCGATGCGATTGTGATGTGTTTTGGTGCACTTGGAGATGTGGAGAGGTTTAGAAGGTGGGTCAGTGTTGCGAGGAAGGCTAAGGCGGTTGAGGGGAATTTGAACCATGTTAGAGTTCTCGAGAAGTGGATTGAGGATCCGAGGAGTTTTCCGGTTTGGGGATGGAGGAGAAATTAACGGTGATGAAGGGTTTTTGAACCACTTGAACAAAGGTTGGAAATATATTGATGCTCCTAGTTGAGTCAGGCACTCTATATTGGGTACATTAGCTGTCATATCAAGCTGACTCTAACTCATGACAATGTCATAGATTTTGTTTCTATCAGGCAACTTTGGGTCCTTTGCAACAAATGGACTCGGCCTCATTTCTCTGTACAAAGTGCGTTAGAGTCATAGTCAGAGTTGGGAGTGGCAGCTTTATACTAGTACTTGAATGATAGATTGATTCTCTTGAACTGTGAATGCATGAATGATAAGGATTGTATGAACCACATAGTACCACATATTTAGAGTGTGTTGGAGTTGAAGTTATTTTGACAGATTAAATCAATGGATTATTGGTGTCATAGTTGAAGAGAGACAAAACATGTAGCCTGATGACATCAATCATGTGTATCTGCAGTGCTTGTGTTATGAAGTGGCACACTGAGAAGACTGTAGTGCTCCACAAACTCAGCCAAAAGGCCACAATGTCAGGCCTTCCTGACATTACTTCCCAGTACTATATAAGTAGTTCAATTGTTGGTGTGCCATTTCCTAATAGCTCACTAAATATTGATTAATTGCAAGCATCAATTCACAGAGCACAGGGGGTGGGTAGTACATGCAAGAGTAGAAGTATTTCAGGTTTGCTACTGCCTGGAACTGAAATATTTCTAGCACCTTGTATGTGCACCACCCCATCCTGGCCTGAAATGTGAAGCAACTGAGATGAGTAATCGGTTTGGTGGAATGGAGGTCCTTAATTAGCCTATGTTCCCATTTGAGTATTTTAATGGATAAGAATGTTGCAGTAGAAGCATAGTAACAATCAACAAGGTCTTATCAAGCAGTCCTTGATTCTGGATATTATGTAAATACATATCTGAGTCAGGTAGTAGATCATATGAATTGAGCTACTACTAAGTTTGAGTGATTCATGGATCTCAACTCCTGTAAATGTGGAATCAGTGCTCAACTCTAGATGGTAGCTGGAACTATCCTTGACAACTGAAGCAGTGTCTTACTTCAAGTATTTTCAAGACAGCTCAATATGCAATATGTCCTTGACAACTGAAGCAGTGTCTTACTGCAAGTATTTTCAAGACAGCTCAATATGACAGGGTCATAGAAAGATCTCTTGGTGGTGATAGTCTGCAAGAATCATACTTGAGATCAAGTAGTATTCCTGCAATACAGAAGATATATAGTATCTGGCCACTATAGCATTTTATTTGTAGAAGCCTGAAGGATGGCATCTCATAGGAATTGAGGAGGATTCTTCTGTTGCTTATGATTCAGTTGAAGAAGAGCTTCTAAGATGGAGTTGCATATCCTGAATTGTTGTGTTATCATGTTTCAGGTGTAACAGCTGCACATATCAATGTGGTAAATCAAGTTGCTCCCTTCATGTTCCCTACAGTAATGACCCTTGCCTTGACAAGAAAAGCAAGTATAAGCACAGGCAGACTAGGAAAGCACAGCATTGAACATGCATGAACACCTGGATGAAAGTGAGAAGGGGGGTGAGTTTCTTTTAGTACATGGAAAGAGATATAGAGGCAGAGACAGAGGTGTAGCTATTTGGTATGGAGTGTCAGGGGAGTGCCATATGGGTGAGACAGGAATCATAAAGTCCTTCACTCCTCCAATCCACTACTATCCTGCTGGCCCTCAGACCCACCCAGAACATCCATTAAGTAGATATTGTACAAACACCTAGCAATAGATAGCATATCAAGAATAATGAAGGTCCAGCCATGAACAAGGAAAGTAGCTAGTGCAGAAACACCCAACAATAGATAGAGTGGTAAGTCAATACATAAATATATTGAAGGCTAAGTTGAAAGAAAAAACTCAAGTGAAAAGAAATTGCTACCACCAAATTCTGCTACCAGCTGTTACACACCCTCAAGACCTGGATATCTACACCAATCTACCACCATCCTACTGGCCCTCAGACCCACCCAGAACATCCGTCTCAATATTGTCCCCTGAGTCAGGCATCCTTCTCACCAGAGAGCTCTCATGCATATTGGAAGACCCTGATGCTTCACTCTCTGCAAAATGCAATGTGGTAAGTATGGAGTTCTCAGCTAATCTGCTATTGTCCTGCTGAGATAGAGAAGATATCTCTGTCATTGTCTCCTCTAGCACAGACTTTCTGTACTTGATGAGAGCAATCACAGCAAGGGGATACATTGCCTGTGGAGGATAAAAGTCATTAAGAACTAGCAGTGGAATGATCCATGTAATATACATACTGAGGCACAGTCAAATACTGTTTCAAGAATATTGGTCAGGAATGTGGCACCAGTACTTGTGGCAACTGATGCAGGTAGTTGAGAAAGTATTAGAAGTAGCAATATTTGGGTTAACTAATAGACATTAGCCTTCAAAAAAGCAAGCTAAAGGATATGATTCACCTGAATAGAGCCAAAAACAAGACCTGATTCCACCAGCAATATAAGAATCTTCTGAACATCTGTCCTCCTATGCCTTCTGCCATGTATCATGGATATTGTCTTTTGATGCTGCCTGAGTCAAAACATGAATGCATATCCAGGCTGTATCAGAGGAACAATGAATAGGGAAAACAAGAAACACACCAAGCTTTTACATAAATCAACCCAGTGCCTAGTATGTTTACTGCCAGGCTGAGAGCATAACTGGCTATGTTGAGACCATTGTATTCTCCACTATCAGTGGTATAATTAGTGAGAATTGCAGCACTTGCAAAGTTTACAGCTATACAATCTTGTAAGCCATGTTCTTCACTGTGGAATGTAATAGCCTCTCACCAATATTGGCTAGCATGAGAAGAATCAGACTTGATTGAACCCAGTAATTCCTTGGCCACATGATCCATGCCCTCCAAGTAATAGCCATATCACCCAGCGAAATCTTTCATCTCAGTTAAGCATGACAGTTTGAGTGAACCTCACTTACATTTAGTGTATATGGCCAGTTTCTGAATGCTGCTAGTGGTTGAACAAGACTATCTGCCTTTGCAAGCCTTTCCTCCAAAGAGAGTGAGGAATTCCTTGTCAATCTCTCTTTATACAGAAAGAATACCTCCCCAAATGTTACTGCTATATCCACAGTGAATACAAGAGATGAAAGGCAGATGAAGGACAAGAGGATCTTCTGTGCCCTGCCCTCCACTCCTTGATATCTAGATCAGACAAGGATYAGGAAATWTTGTTTGAATYCTAYATGGTTACTCACATGAAAACCTTCATAATCAAGAAAGCAAGGAGAATAAAGAAAGCTGAAATAAAATGAGAATATTAAGCTAGTCAACCATTGGATCCAATTTTAACTCACCATATCCCACTGCATATATAAGTATTTCAGCACAAAAATACATAATGTCAAAGCCAACTTGGGAAAGTAGAGCATCTTCATCTGGTGTCATCTTGAGCAGCAGACCTTTGAGTATGTGGGATAGCTATAGCACTGTAACAAGGCCAATTTATATTTAGAAGTCACAATGATCCTGATTTCTCACAGTGACACATCTTGCAAATGCAGTGAGCTTAGAGATATATTGAAAGGCAACTCAGGTGAGCTGTCAGCTTGAAGGGAAGGAGTTCCTGGATTAGCCTGTGTTCCCATGTGGTAGGTAGGTAGGTAGGTATATTAACCGGCTCGGGTCCAAGTGCTGAAACGCCGGCTTCCGGGAATCCCGATGTACAGCAGTTACATACATCATCGTTCCCGGGACCCCATCAGTGCAGGGACGAGCTCACGGCTTACATATAAGTTTAGTAGATAAAAATGTTGTAGTATGTAGAAGCATGGTAACAATCAACAGGATTACATCCTCATCAAGAAGCCCATGCGTTCATTCCTATCCTGCCACAGATCTTATACATCCATGAGTGGCAAGGTGAATCAGAAGGGTGACAATCAGTGCAATCAGTGTGTAATTGACTTGTGCCATAGGCTCACAAGGGTTCAGAGTGTAGAAATCTGAGAGAAAACTTGTTCATCAGAAAGAGTAGTTTTAAAATTTGAAAAATGGCAATGCAGTAGTTGGTTATGAAGCGGAGTGCTGGCAGTTCCGGCTAGTAATGTTGGGCTTTGGACTTACTTTGGCTCGCCTCCTATGCTGTTAGCTTCGTCGTTCATTGGACGGTATCACACTTGTCTCGCAAGCGCTTTCCGGCGATGAAGGTGTATTTGACATATTCTTGAAAGTCTGACCATGAATAGTATGCCTGCCCAGCAATCAAATGCGCCTGTAACTCAGAAAGAGTGCACAAAGGAATAACAATGACTGAGATTATGTCAAAGCGAAGTTCACCATTTGTTCACACCTCATATATGTACCAAAACAGATAATGTAATAAATACAAAGCATGCACGGTCCTGAATGCGGCTTCACAAAATTTTACCAAGGACCGCTGAACGCGATCCAATCCTTCAAAATAACACCAACCTCCGTCCCAATTTGCCTGGTCATCTCCGCCTGTCGTGCGGTCGGGAGCCCTTCGAAATGCGTCAGCAGGTTCCCGTCTAGGATACCTTTTGAAAGAGGTTTAGAGACGTAGTCGTTTCGGACAATCCTACATATAACGTCAGCTGATCGTCAGGAACAGAGAAAGAAAGTGTTGGCGTACCGGAAAGCTCTCGGGTTGAGCCCTGCGACGTGCTGAATATTTCTTGTCAGTTGTCCCTGGAGCAGCTGAAGGCGCTTCGCGGCGCTCTCGTCGACAGGAGTGATGCATGCCAGCGAGCCATTCGTCGCGCCTGTTCCCATGGAATCATTAAGCCTAGATGATATAACCAGAAGATTTAACATACCACAAATCAACCGCGCTTGGGGAATAACCGACTCCGTCTTTGTCCGTCGAGCGATGATGGCCGTCGTGCGGTACTCTGCTTGGCTCTGAAGCTCAGTGCGTAGGAGTAGGAATCGACCGTCTTTGGAATCAGGGTCTGCGTAATGCCATATAAACTTCAGCCTCAGAAACACAACAAATATTGCCTTCAGTCACTCACCATGCGGATTATACTCATACATCCGCATAATTCCCTCCTCATCGTGCGTGAAGATAGACATTTCTGCATCAGTAAAAAAGAAATCTGCGCTGGTCACACAAGAGTGACGGACGTCCTTCGCGAGGAGCACGAGCTTGTAAGGGTCTTCCTGGAACGCGACGAATGACACGCTCTTAACGGCATCCCCAATGAGGAGTAGATTTTTGACAGTGCGAAGAGAAGTGACGTAGACGCCAACATCCATGAATGCCACACCTACGAGACGCTCGTCTGAGTCGAATGCGCGCACAAAGATCTATAGAGGCAGAAACGGCTTGAACCTATAACAGTAAAGTGGGGGATGTTTGACAAACCTTCTGACCCATAGACGAAACGAGGTATCCATTGAACCCACAGAGCGCTGTCACTGGTCCCTTGGCATCATCCCGGCACCGCAGTCGTAGCTTGTACCACCGTTTGGGTGCCAACGTTGGATCTGGGACAACCTCAACAATCTCAAAGATGTATGTCTAGAACCAGAGGATGCGATTGAACAAAAAACAAAAAGAACGACAGGGAAATTGGTTGTGACGTACAGCTCCCTTTGCCGCCAGATCTTCACCCCGGTTAATGGTGGTTCCAACAGCAATAAACTCTTTGCTTCCTGTTTCCGTGCTGGATGTTTCGAGCGTGATACATGCGGTGGCGTTGACGACTTCGTTTGTAGCAAACTCAAAGCTAACCAGCGCGGAAATAGAATCGGTCGGTGAATAAGAAAGACAGCGAGCCAAAAAACTCACCCGTCCATAGTGACCCAAAGATCCGGAGAAATGAGCTCCAGAGTCGAGCAATTTGTTATAGGGTCAGAAATGTTCGGCGCTAGAGGAAGATAAACGGAAAGATTCAGAAAAGAACGAAAGGACTCGTATAGATGCTCACCATCTGGTTCCCAGATCCTATTCCCATCTTCGTCGAAAGACGCGAATTTCGCCTCGAGTGAAGATGCTGCTACTATGAGCGACGTCGAGGGATCGAACACTACGTTAGAATAAGCACGTCCACGGGGAATACTCTTCATTGGCAATGGCCCATCAAACTGGAAATCAGGTATCCATTCTAGCAGACTCGGACCCTAAAATGTGATATTAGCATCCAATAAAGAATGTGTTTTAAAATCCAGCTCACCTCGTCAGAGTAGACCAAGAAATCACTTTTCGACTCCCAAAGCGAACAAGGGGTGAACGCATGGACGACGTTATGACCGGAAGGATACATGTGCACACCGCCTTTGTCCGTCCCGAGAATCCAGTGAGGATTTTCTCCAGTGAAAAAGACGCCAGAGAACGTTTTTCCAGAACTTGGTGTGGTCGTGAATGGAGTAAACATCCGGAGGATGCGTTTTTGTTCAGCAATGATACCTTGCATGCCTTCTTCTGGGCGCTGAATTTCGAAGGTCCTGGCGACGACTTTGACGAACTTGATTTGGACATGAGAAGCTCTCGGGGTGGTAGGTGCTTCTATGGCCCAGCCAGGTGCTGCACGTAAGGTTTGATACACGGCCATTTTACCGGACCGCAGAAGGACCTGCAACAAGACCGTTAGCTTCTAAAAAAGTAGTGTAGCTGGAGGGTGGGAATGGACGAACAAAGAGATGCGGCTGCGGTGAAGACTCTCCCAGAGGTGCTAATAAAATTTGCTCAACGTCTGAATCCTGCGGTTTTCTGGGGGTTTCTTGTGGAAGGGATAAAGCTGGAGGGTCGTGCGAGTCTATTAAGACATTATCCAGGTTTGCGATCAGGGAAGTCGAAAACACCAGCGTGAGCTTGGGCAGGGTCCAAATCTATGTGGATAGTCAGGATTAGATAGCTTTAATTCTTGGAAAAGAATCCACCTCCATGACTCCCTGGGGTCGAATCAGCATGAGCCATTGGCTGCGATTATCTGTGACAACGGCTTGGAGAGTCGCTGTAAGATTCTTTTCACTTGCTGCACTAGCTGGAACGACATTGGTTTCCAAGCTGGAATCAAAAATTCCGGTGAAGTCCGTGAAGAAGCACCCTGTAAGATAACGAGAACTCTGGAGAAATTGTCAGAATCCCTTTGTACAAAACGAAGCATCTAGCAGTCAGCACCTTGTCGCCCATGGGGGACATATCCTTCCTCCGAATCTTCCCCCTCTCAGTCTCTCCAATAAACAGCCCAATCGAGTCATCCTCTCGGAAAATGAGCACGAAAGGGTCGGAGATGCTACAGGCCCGTATCTTGGCGCGCGGTGTATTCCCGTCCATATCTTTGATGATCTGACGCTCGATCCCATCTAGGGTGAAGAATGTCTGAGTATCGAAAACTTCGGCAAGAGAAATTAGATGTACGAACCAGGTTCTAACACACGAATAGCATTTGTCATGACGTGTAGAATGGCAGTTCTCTGGAAAAACGTTGCAGCACCGATTGTCGCACCAGGAATACGTGTCGTAATATTAATATCGCTTTTCAGAGATCGTATGGCGATCTAATTCGACACACAATCAGGGAAATCATCATTCATGAAGAAAACACTCACCCTCGACAGTCCCGGCGAAGGTGTCGCGTCAGTGCTGATGACAAGAGTGTCGTTTTCAGCTTGGTACGGATTGATAGCTGCTTCGAAAGAGATCCCACCAGCTTTGACTGGCTGCCTGATGGGCAGGGACCACATCCCTCTTGCACCGCCGATAGCGTGCAATTTGCGTTTTGTTCGAATTGGGAGGTCACGCTATTAGCGGTAACCGCATATGGAAATTTGGACAAGGTCAGATGCACATCTTCAAGCTAAAGAGTAGGAGAACGTACTTGAAACAATGTAAAGCCACCCAGCGAGCCGGAACCTGTTGCTGCAACTAGTTCTGGGACAGGTCGATCCTAAGGCCAGCGTCAGCATGAGGAAATGAGAGCTAAGAAACTACCCGCGTACGCCATTCCGAGCAAGAGAAAAAGTCATATCGGCTATTGGACTGTAGGCTGGCAGATAGTCTGACAAGGACAGATGTATCACCGAACGCATTTTCTTTTTGGTACCCCCATTAACAGCAGCTGTGGGTTCGGAAGATTTCGAAGGACCGTAGATATCTATTAAATTGCACAAAAAATGATGAGTCGATTGCGAATGAAAATTTGACTAAAACGAAAACTCACCGTCATCGTCATCCATGTCAACATCGACCTGGGTTGTTTCCACAACAGCAGGTGCGACATCTGCCATTTCCTGGTCTTCCTGTATCTCTTCCTCCACCCTGGCAGTTTTCAACAAAACCGAAGGGCCGACCGTACTCCCGACAAAAAGCCGTTCGTCAGTGACCTTCCTTGCAAAAGACGGTATGGTGCTCTGTGCCAAAGCCGGAGCCATAGAGAGTTTCGAGACGGATTTACCATCCGCAACTAATTCAACAGGATAGATTGTTCCATCTCTGAGGATGATGAATATAGTTTTTTCGTCGACGAAGACGGAGCGGGATCCTTCGAGCAAAATGTTTCGTGCCTTATCTTCGGGAGTTAGGTTCGAAGGAACTGGGATGTCGCTGATTCGTCCCAACCAGCCATTTACAGGTAGAACGATGCGCTTGGATGCTTGATCAACGTAAATCAAGGCATTTCCAGAAATTATGACTACGCCTCCGACGGCGGTCGAACAAGGCAGGAGAGAGATGCAGTCATGTGGGAGCCCTTCAACCGAGGTTATGATAGGAAATTTCTGTGGGACAATATCTAATGTGAATATGATGAGTTTCACGGTATCTTTGTATTCGTTGAGGCGTCTATAGTGGATGAACCGTGTGAGCCGGTTCTACTCTGAAAGGATATGAAGAAACTGCGTTTACCCTGTCCAGGTTTGCTGTGGCTGAAAGAGGATGGCCATGGTTGGGTTATTAAAGCCCGGAAGAAATACGAGGTCGATAACATTGTGAATGTTCTTCTCTACGGAAAGTGCCAAGTCCAAAATGAAACTGGGAGAATAAGGTATGTCTCTGCACAAGGCAAATGAATCAAACGGTCGACAGAAGAGCTCTAGAAACGCACCTGGTCAGACCTTGATCCTGATCTACGAGGTCAAGTTCGGCTTGAGATTGATAAAACGGCAAAATTGCTACAGCATCTTTTGGAAGCAGGAGTGCAGCACATCGAGAAAGGGGGTCGACCCGAAGTTCCGCTCGAAACGAGGAAGAGTCCAAAGACATCTATCATTCAAGTTTAGGCACATCAATATCGACTAGAGAGAAGTCGCGTACCACTTGTGGTGCCCTTTCATACGTGTGTATTGAGACCGTGACAAGATCATGTACTGCGTCTGACCACTCTAAGAGAGCGATCTGAAACTGAATGTTAGCTTTCAGCCATAATTCAGACTGAGAGCCAGCTGACCTTGGCGTCCTTGAAGGAAACAAGCAAACGATCGAGTTTGTCCTCAATAGAGGCCACGACTTTAACGCCCTCTATTCCAGTGATAATTCCGTGTACACGGTGCTCTCGCACATGGTAAAACTTCGTTACAGTGTTCACTGCTGCTTTTTGGGTTACAGACTGCAAAATAGTTTATTTTATTACTGGCACGAATACAAGCACCACACCCCAACACACCTTAGCAATGTTTACGAAACCCTCCCCCTGCTTGTCCATTGCAACTTCACCCTCCACAGCTTCCGTACCTCTTCGAACCTTCCCGGTCCTCTCTCGTTCATCGTCGCTTAGTACAGCAATCGGGGCCGGTTCCTCGCGCACTTCAAATATACGGAGAAGGTTTGACCGCGCGACAACCACATTGCAGAGCACCCTTGCGGCAATTTCATGACGAGCAGAGATATCTGAGGGTAAGTCAAGGGTCGACGGGGTTAATTTGAGACTAGTAGCAAATTCGACACCACTGGGAGGTAGTATTTCTTGATGCAAGGCATACATGCCAGACTAATTTGGTCAGCACAAATATTTTGTACTTTCAAAAAGTTCCTGGTCGACCTCAGACGCACATAGAGTGCAGCCAATATCCACAGTAACGTCGAACGGTCGTGACCCGATGTGTCTGAATTTGGTCGGAGATTGCGGACTTGAAAGCGCTGCGTGAACTGCCTTAACGCTCGTCACTCAGCGCTAAAGCACTCTTACCTCACAGCTAACAGCACGGAAGGTCATGGCGGACTATTGGCACGGTGTACTTAAAGTAATGGGGCACTTTYTCAAAAATTTGTTTCATAGAGTGAGTTCATAAGGCCTGTATGCTCCGCTTTGACYTTACTTTGACTAYTGGCATCTCTTGAGTAACAGGCCACAAGGAACCAATTTGAAGCTTAAGCCTTTCCGAGTCGATCAGATAGCGGACATTTACGACCCTTTCCCCCATAGACTCTCGAATTGAATGATGGCAGTCGCTATTCTCCCGTCTCTTCTAATCCTACCGCAAATCAGACATGACCTTCCTGATACTTGAGTTTGTTGATGTGCCAAGTTCAGTCATCTTCGAGCTCGTGTTCGCATTGCCGTGCACGGAGTGAAAATGGTAACATGTATGTAATCTCACTACGCACCCGAGTTCTTCGATACTACTGTCCATTAAAATAACAGATCTGGGGTTTATGAACGCAGCATTTGAATTTCGACGTATGTATATGAATTACTCACCTTGGCTATCGGTGATACAAAGCTCGGTTGCTTCACAGGCTCGTTTCAGCCTTTACATACCGTGTGAGCTCATTCGGCCATCCGTGACAAACGGCCTATTTCTGGGCCAGTTGATCGATGGCCTCTTTGGCCGCATGGTGAACTGCAAGCTCAACTCGTGCTGTGAACAATGTGTGAATATGACGTTTCCGCCCTTGACCTCCACAGCATCCTCCTCATATTTATGTAGCCGACCGCTGCATCAATACAAACGAGTGTTCTACGATGTTCACCTCCACTGGTTCCAATCTAAGAAGCGCTCAAGCAGGGACACTGAAGGTGACAGAAAGTTTGCTTTTTTGCGCAGAATCGTTCTTGTCTCACTGACATCGATGAACGTGTCGCTACCTTAGAACTACGGGATGCAGGCTCCTAAAGGACTTTCCTTTCATCTCTTCAAAGGGCCTACTGTATCATCACAACCCTTTGCTGCTACGGGTCACTTCGATGTCGGGTACTATCCTGCGGCCGATATGTCCCAGCGCAAGCCTCATGCAGAATGGTACACTACTCGCTCTACGACCCCCGCTCCTCCAGCTCCCAAAATGTACTCGCTACCTCGAAATTATCAAAATGCTCAGTACGCCAACTCTGGAAATATTCCGACTTCCAATTCTCGCGGGCCTGAACAAAATCACGCAAACCAGCGTTCCACCAATTTCTCTATTTATCCGAGCCTTGGCAAAGACACATATATTTATGAGGCTTCGGATATCTATTCCAATTCAGAATTTTCATCGTCCACGGTTACACTCACTCCTTCAGAGGCTTGTTCACCTGCATTATCTAATGACAGCACTCTCACACTTCAAAGCCCATTAGCCGTGCCAACGCCAGTCGATGCTCGTTCGGGTCGGGCACCATCACGATCCTCAACACCAGCTCCACCTTCATTCCCTCATATCCCTGCGCTGGCGCAGGCACAATCTACCCTGCGGGGACTTTTCACTAGCAATAGCAACACTGGCCACCGTGAAGATCTTGCTGCATCATCGTCCTCGGAACGCGCTCAGTTTCCTTCTCGTGAGGGTTGGACAGAGCAGTATGCCCAGCGTCATTCTGATCCTACCACACGTACTGACGATGAATTCCCGGACTTTGATGTGGAACTTGATCCCGTATCACGACGCAACACGGAGATCAACGCTGGCACCTCATACCAACGAGTTAGCCCTAGGAATAAGAGAGATTCTTTGTCTGCTCCCATGCACCGCTCACAAGTTGCGAGCACTGGTTATGTACCGCCTGACGCCAATATTGCACCTAGCCAGGCAGAAAGAGTGTTCAATGTCGACATGCCCTTGCGGAGCAGTCCTGAACATTTTGAGTCTATGACGGAAGGTCATATACCAGTGTCGGTGCCGGCTCAAGTTCCAGGAGATGTAACTGATATACCTCGACCTGTGCCCAATTCTACAACTCCAGGCTACCTGCCGGAGGGCAATCATTCATCTACTGCGCAACGCATATCTCCCTCTGTCAGTCACGACTCCCAGTCTACTAATAGCTTCTCCATTCTTCAACCTCCTTCATCGCAAGTTCATTCAAGTTCAAACACGGAAAGAAGACGGTCATATGCCTCAGTCGTGATGTCTTCTACTGAAGCTCGAGTAGAGAGTACGTCAGTCCCATCTCCCCCACGATCATCATCGAGTGCCACTAGCACCACACTTGATGGATCAGGCTCGCAGCAACGCTCTTCTCCCACACCGCTCTCAGCCCAACCACGCTATGAACATGAGGTCTCCACAGCATCCACGAATTATACGAGTGGTAATGCGGAGTCTCCACAACCTCAGATCTATGTTTCGGGTCCAACAGTTCAGACGACCCCGATCACCCTGTCAAACTCTTCACAAACTCAGATCCAGACCACCACGCAGACACATTACTCTCGAGTCCCCTCACAGGCACGGCCAGGCACAGTCGACATGAATGGTGTCACTTTCCCTGAATCAAGAGGGTATGCTCATCTTCTTCCCGGTACGAACAAGTCTACTTATTCCTCTCAAAGCTATGCTTCTGGCCCCAGTGGCTCACCTCCAGAGCATCTTCGTGCGAGAGTCCCTTCGGCGGCTCCATCACTACCTGCATCTGCTACACGTTTAGACGTTCTCCTGCAACCATTGCAGGAACAAACATCTCGTGGAAGGTCAAATCCTCCCGGGGTCCCGACTCACGTTGAGGATACGCGGGTGTTTGACGGAATGTCCCGAGTTTCTAACCCTGTCGCTCGTAGACCTTCAATTTCCACGCAGGCCAGAAGTTCGAGCAATTCTCCACCTACTCACTTACAGCCTACTTCGAATATTGTCCCTCGGGACCAGGACTATGCGACTATGGCAGCTCATGCCACCGCAGCAAAGGAGGCTCGTGCTCGTACTTTTAGTACAACTTCGGTGACGACAAGTAGGCCTCATGTAACTGCGGGATTCAGGGACAGCATGGCCATTGTACGTAGATTTCTTTGTGACAACTTTTTCTTTTCATTGTCTCAAGATGTCTGACTTCTGCGCTACTAGCAGCCCCCCATCAATGCTGTGCCTGTTAGCGTTTCTGAGAGGTCTTCGCCGCCTCAGACACGGGCTTCAGTGTCTGTGAACCAGGCTTCCGCTCCAGTTACCTACCCGCCACCATCTCAACCTCGTGTTCCGGTGTCAGTCAGCCAAAGTGCAGTACCTCAGCGTTCGCCGCCTCGTTCGCACACCCCGTTCGGCGAACCAAGAAGAAGGCACTCCGACGATGATAATCCCAGCTTCGTAGATGCCACGCACCGAAGTGCTACTCCTTTCCGGACAGATTTCGTACCGACTATGTCGGCTAGTAACAGTAACAATGGCAGACGTCCGGAGCTGCGGAGATCGAATTCGGATGAAGATCAGCCTATTGAGAGGATGAACGTGAATATAACTGCGACTCGAACTGTTCGTTGGAATGAGAACCTCATCTGTCCGTCGCCTATCTTTCCGGAGCAGCGAAGGAAAGGGTGGTTTAATCGTCGAGGGTTAGTGTTTCGCTTAGCTATGCGGAGTCGAGTGTACTAACTCCCTTCGATAGTGACCAGCTATGGACTAATAGCGGACACTTCAAATCTCCTCCTCCTGGATATGAGTATCCTCTTGATCTTGATGAATACCCTGAATATGGACAAGGATGGATGAATGAGCAAGGGGTACGCATCGATATGGCACACCGCTTGATTCCCAAACCTCCGCTTCGCTCAGCGCTGAAACGAAGCTGTCTATCACATTGCTAAAGAGCAAAGCCTGAGTTATCCAAGGTAGTGTAATAATAAGCCTGACTTTATTCTGATGCATCCGAATTTTGTTTATTCGACACAACTCATCATTATTTATTGTTCTTTTCTTTATACCAATTTTTTTGGGGTAGATTCAATGTATTACTAGTGTAATAAGTTATGCTCATGGTTCATGTCTCGCTCATGGCGGCTTAGATTATGTCCTTACACACGCAAGCCAAGTATGGATAGTACTCGAAATATATATGCGACCTACATTTCATAGTTACCGAGATGTAATTAGTATCAACATAATTTATAGAATATGTTTTGAGCAATTGCGCCTTATATCCTCAGTTCCTGCAGATCTATGTATTAGTATCTCTCTACAAGCTTAAAGCTTTGCGCGCCTAGCGCGGAGCACTGCCTGCAGGGAGCTGCAGGGACGCGTCTGAGACCACGTGATAACTTTAGGGCAAGTCGAGAATTCCCAAATCTCTCGACGTGTCATTGGACTTGTACATCTTCGCATATATTTTTTCTCGAAAGTCTCCTTTGATACCGCTATGAAACTCAAGGAGATACATAGGACGTCCACATTTGCATGGTCTCCTGCTGCTTCTCTTCCTTTGCTGGCCACCGGGACAGTTGCAGGCGCTCTAGACGAGTCGTTCAGTAACGAGAGTCAATTGGAGATATGGGCGCCCGACTTTCTCGACAAGAATGAGTTCGACTTGGGTGGTGAGGGTAATCACGGACCAAAGGGCTTTGTGAAGGATTCATCTAGGTATTTTTTTGTATTGGTATCTCTAATTCTCAAGAAATCTGACCATATGAGCAGGTTCAATCGTTTGACATGGGGATACGTTGATGCTGCTCGACCGCAGGGGGTGATTGCTGCCGGTATGGAAAATGGTGAACTCGCTCTCTGGGATCCTTCCAAGATCCTGGCGAATGCAGGGTGAGTATTGCATCGATTCCTTGGACGTTTTAATTTTATGACGTGTGTTTAAAGCTCCACTGAGTCTCTAATTCTACGAAATACACAACACACTGGCCCTGTAAGGGCGTTGGACTTCAATCCGATTCAAACAAATTTACTATCTTCTGGTGGTGTTAGCGGAGAAGTATGTGATGCATTTCATTATGCTTTGGGCTGCGCCTTAGTTTTCTCGTTAGGTCTACATCTGGGACTTGAAGGATCCCAGTAAACCCTATACTCCTACACCGGGTACCCGAAGCACCAAGTTAGATGAAATCACTTCGGTTGCCTGGAATCAGCAAGTGCAATACGTCCTTGCTGGCGCTAGTAGCACTGGCTATACTGTGGTTTGGGACTTGAGGGGTAAGCGTGAAGTGGTGGCGTTGGCTTATGGTGGAGGTGCAGGGACTTTGGCAGGGCAAACGAGTGTTGGAAATGGCCTTGCTGTTGGTGGAAGAAGGGGCATGAGTGCTATTTCATGGCACCCAGATAATGTACGCCATGTATACCGTTGCAGGGAACCAAGCTGATTTTCTCTTAGGCTACGAGACTTGTTACAGCATCTGAGGACGATTCCTCGCCTATCATCATGGTCTGGGATCTTCGCAATGCTCGTGCACCTGAAAAGGTAAGGGATCAAGTCTTGTCAACGTCAACGACTTTCCTGACCGCGTATCCAGATTCTTACCGGCCATGAAAAAGGTGTCTTGTCACTTTCTTGGTGTAAACAAGATGCCGACCTTCTTTTATCTTGCGGAAAGGATAATCGTGCGTTATGCTGGAATCCACAAACTTCCGAGATCATCGGCGAGGTATGTCATTATCTGAACTCCTGCAAAAGCCGTCTCTGATGTTGCCACGAAGCTTCCCTCTGCAGACAACTGGGCATTCCAAGTCGAATGGTGTCCTCGTAATCCTGATCTACTTGCTACTGCGTTCTTCGATGGTACAGTCGGCATTCACTCGATCCAGTCTACGAATGAATCTGCTACCGCTGCCGCTGCACAGGCTGCACCTGCTCCAGATGGTGCCGATATCTTTAATGTACCCGGCTTCTCGCGTTCGTCGCAAGGTGGTACTCTGTCCCTTAAGCAGCCTCCGAAATGGCTTCGTCGCCCGGCTTCGTCATCTTTCGGTTTCGGTGGCAAACTGTTGACAGTATCTAATCTTCCTTCTGCTCAAGGGAAGAACCAGAGCAGCGTGGTCCATATTCGGAATGTTGTGACTGAGGATGATTTGGTTGAGCGGGCCAAGAAACTGCAGGCTGCCATCGATGGAGAGTCCATGAAAGCATTCGCCGAGGGGAAAGCTGATGCTGCTGGCGAAACATGGAAAGCACTGTTGAGCTTGTATCAGGCTGATAGCAGAGATGAATTGGTAACCTTGTTAGGCTTCTCCAAGACGGAGGTTGCCGCTCGTGTCGCTGAAGCAATTGACAAGCTCAAAGCAGGTGCTGCGGACAACACGACGTTCCAAGCACCTTCGGAAGAAGATCTCACTGAGGTTAAACCTCCTGTCGTTTCATTCGCTGAGCCTGAGCGAGAGTCTACCCCCGTCGAGGCTGAGGAACCCAACCCGGATAGCGCAGGGCTAGAGAAAACACCTTCTGAAGTTAGCGCCAGTGCTGCTTCTGATGCAACTAGTGCTGCGACTCCCCTTGTCGACACTGAATCTACCACCACTGTTCCTTCCCTTTTCGGCGACGATAATGCTCCTGCGGACGGTGGAGCTGACTTCTTTAGCACTGTGCACGCGGGTGGAAACCTCTCCGAACAGGTGCTTGTACCACATACCAATTACGCAGTCGACTCCTCCGTTGCGGCAACAATCGGGTCCAGACCTTCTTCTGTTGCTTCGGAGTCAATGAAGAGCAACACCTTCAGGATCTACCCTGCAGACGAAACCGAGATCGAGAGACTCGTAACGAAAGCGCTGGTTCTGGGAGATTTCGAGTCTGCGGTAGAATTGTGCTTGTCTTCAGACCGATTTGCGGATGCCCTTCTGCTCGCTGTCAGGGGCGGTCCTGAGCTTCTGCAGAAGACTCAGCAAGCTTACTTCGCACGCCAGACAATTTCCGCGCCATACTTGCGTCTATTCCAGTCTATCGTCACCAACGATCTCTCTGACATTGTCCAGAATGCCGATCTACAGGAGTGGCAAGAGATTTTTGTCGTACTCTGTACATTCGCAAGCAAGGAAGAATTCTCGGGTCTCACAGAGCAACTTGGACGTCGTTTGGAGTTTCAATATACGATTTCGAAATCTTCCACCGATCAGGAGGTCGCAGCAAAGGCCAGCGAGTTCCGGAAATATGCGACGCTTACGTACCTTGCCGCTGGTCGCCTGGAGCGCCTCGTTAATATTTGGGTAGAGGAAATGGCTGAAGAGGAAGCTGCTTCTGTGGCAGATGATAGCCAAGCAGGAGGCTCTCAGTACTCTGCCCATGCCCATGCTTTGCAGACATTTATTGAGAAGACCACTGTTTTCCGATCCGCTACTCAGTACGCAGACACAGATCTCACTCAAGCTCCTGCCTCTGGCGTCGAAGCTGATGCTAAGACTTACAAGTTGGCAGCCCTTTACGATCGTTACTACGAATATGCGGATCTGCTTGGATCGCAAGGTCTTGTCAAGGAGGCTATGACGTTCATGAAGCTAACTCCTTCTGATTACAAGGGCTCTGGAGCTACTGATTTGAGTGCGGAGAGAAATCGCTTTGTTGTCGCTACCAGGACATCTGTCGCTGCCGCTAGCGTTGCTTCCACTTCGCGCGTACCGCAAGCAGGATATTACCAAACAACAGTCCCTCAACAAGCCGTGCCAGCTGCTATTCCTCCTGCTCCCGTTCCAGCTGCTGCGCCAGGCCCTCTGGCTGCTTATACTCCTGCGACTCAGCCGATGTATGCTCCGGGTGCTCCCTCAGTGGGTCTGAACTCGTATGCGCCAGCCGCCTCCACTCCGTATAATCCGTATGGTGCACCTAGCTCAGTCGCACAACCTCCGCAGTTTGGTACTCAACAGCCTCCAATGGCTCAGTCCGTCATTCCTCCTGGCCCGCCGCGAGCTAATCCTGGAGCTCCCCCTTCAGGACCTCCACCACCTCCCAGAGCTAAGGAAAATGGCGGTTGGAATGATGCTCCGGTCGTAAACCCTATCCGTAGCCCTAGTGTGAGTGCGAACAAGCCGGCCGCTATTACTTCACCTTTCCCCAATTCCGGTCCTTCTCCCGTGGGTTCACCGTATCAGCAGCCTGGGCAAGCCAACCTGCCACCTCCACCTCGTCCTGGAAGCGTGACAGGTCGACCACCTCTACCCTCTCAAGGACGGATGGGACCGCCCTCTGGTGCTGGCATGTATCCACCTCCCGCAAGGCCTCCTTCGGGAGCTCCTGGACCCCAGAGCACGGCACCTCCCGCTCGAATGATGTCTCCTCCACAGGTACCCCCGAGTCAGTTTGGGCCGCCGCCAACTCGTGCTCCAGTACCTGGACAAACACTTTCTGGACCTTACATGCGGCCACCATCACAAGCTGGACATCCTCCCATGCCACCTCCTGGTGGCCAGTTTGCTCGTGCTACTCCACCCATGCAGCAGCAGCCTGGACCTTACGCTCGTGCTACTCCTCCTCCCATGCAACCCCCTCAAGCACAGCCCGGTCCTTATGGCCCTCCTCCAAGCATGCAGCAGCCTTCACAGGCACAGCCTGGCCCATATGGTCCTCCTCCAGGTGCAAGATCCGGCCCGCAACCACCACCGGGCCCAGGCGGACCTCCATCCTCAGCGGGCAACGTTGGAGGAGCACCATCTCCTTCAGCTCCATCGGCGCCTCCGTCTCGTGCATTGAAACCGGCTCCACCTCCACCCAAGTACCGTAAGTTTTTTTGTGGATCTCCTTATACACGTGTAGAAATTGACCTTTTTTTAATCCCCTCCTCTCTAGCGCCTGGTGATCGGAGTCATATCCCAGAACATGCACGACCGGCGTTCAACGTACTTTCCCAGGAGCTGGAACGATTGAAGCAGACTACACCTGTACGTGCTTTATTCATTCGCTTTGAGCTGACTCCGATTCAACTGACTTTTTTTTAACTTGTCCCATTTAGCCTAATCAAAAGCGTCTAGCGGATGATCTTGAGCGCAGGATCAATCCCTTATTTGACGCATTGAATTGTGAAACGCTTTCAAAACCTGTTGTGGACCAACTCCTCGTTCTCACTAGAGGTCCGTCCGCTTTCAATAGCTAATGCTCGTATTCTTGATTCTGATGTTTCCCCTCTTTTCACTTCCTCTTCTAGCAATGGAGTCGCGTGATCGTCCAGCTGCGCTGGCTATCCACGTCGATCTCTTAACGCGCGGATCACAAACGGATGATATTGGAATGTGGATGTCAGGAATTAAGCAGCTCATTATGCGGCTGTAAAGTAGATTACATATGTAGCAATTGGCTTTTTTATAGTCACCCCTAAAGTAGTCTGATAATGTCGCTGTTTTTTTTTTACCTCGAACTACGGCTTTCAAAATGATTATGTATTATGGATACGGTCGCAGGAGTTTGTAGTTTAAGGAAGGAAAAGATTGGGGAAGAATAGTGTTACACTGAATTACAGCCCTAGGACCTAGGCAAGAAGCAATGCTATCCTATGTAACGTTCCGTTCTCGAATCTTGAGGTTATCTGTTGAATTTGCTCTAGCAGCTTCATCTCTGGCCAGTTCACCCTCGCGTCTCCACATTTTTTTCTCGTATGCATCCCACTCCTCCCTCGCGTCAATCCACCTCTCCTGCACATCGCGAACGTCGCTACCTGGATCATTCATTGGTCCGGCTGCGCTGGAGAAAAGAGCGTACGAGTTGGGTCGAGTAGATGGTGGTAAACCTGTTTGGTCTATTGTTCCTGGAGGTGCTTGGGAGGAGGCTGGTGGGACGAAGACGTAGCCGGTTGCTCTGTCGATTGCGCGGGTTAGGTGAAGCATAGAATCTTTGTTCTTTTGGGAAAAAAAGGGGGGAAGAGGGAATAGAGGAAATAACGAATTAGTCGTTGTTGAATGACACGAGCTTTGTGCAGGGTAGACGTACTTCGACAGCGAGAGTTTCGAAGCCCACTAGGCTGTAATCCTCAATCAGAGATACCATGGCCATGTTAAGTGCTGTGTAACGTGGCGATGAAGTCGAGAGTGCGTTCTCCAGATAGGATAAATCTTGGACTTCTGCGTAAAAATCGAGATTGAAATCTGAAAGCGAGTGGGCTTTAGCGTTGGAGACTGGAAGAGACAGAGTAGACGCACCGAGTTCCCCGTATTGTGAAATCAAATCTATCTTTGATAAGACGTTGATATGGGGTAATTCGAGGTGTAGCATGGTCCTGAGAGAGAGTAGAAGGACAGAGATATACTTGGATGCATCCGTCACATAGTGAGCGTCGCACAAATGCACAGCAGCTAGCTGACCCATGCGGTTGAACCAGACAGATACTCAGTCCACATCTAACAAACGAATCTTAATCGACGTACCCTGAATCCACTGCTTTTGCCCAGACGATCCACGATATGCTTCACACTTTCATGATTCGTGCTCAACTCGACTTGTCCGGGAAGGTCAAACAAAACGTATGAGTCCGACCCAAGTTCCTTCAACCTTTCCTCCAGCCAATCGTAGTTCGCCTCCAAATACTCCATACAATAAAGCATGCCGCCGTTTGGTCCCAGACCGTACTCGTCCATGACATCCTTGAGAGTTATGAGAGAAGAAATATCAATCGCACAAGGGTAAGGTATATTGTCGTTTGCTGGATCGAGATTGACGATGGAGATAGGCCTGTTGAGAGCCGTGAAGAGCTGATGTTTTCCGTAGCAATAGGTTGATTTTCCACTTCCTGGTGCGCCGCAGACTATTTCGCCAAATGGCATTGATGTGGTGTGAGTCGAAGCTGTATGTATCACTGGCAATCTCCGGTAAGTTACATCTCACACTTAATTTTATACGACATCAGTTGAGACTTTATACTGAACTTTCAAGCTTCATACGATGTTCGAGGAGTCTGAGCACCACAGAGTTGCGCCACGCTCATCCGTCCGAGAACTCTCAAGCACCAACTACTTTTCTGGCAAGTTTGAATGGTCCGAAAGGATCAAATCATGTCTCCGTGACGTCTTCGGTTTCAGTTCATTCAAGCTAAACCAACAAGCGTAAGTGATGATTTTTCTCTTTCGAGTCTTACTTTTATTGCAAAAATTTGACCTTATTTAAGTATCTGCAATGCTAATCTCGCCGGCCGAGATACACTGTGTATCATGCCAACAGGTACGATCGATCGTAATCCCAAGTTCACAGGCATATTCGCTCACTGCTTCTAAGGCTCCGGTAAATCACTCACCTACCAAATTCCGGCACTGTCAACTGCGGGAGTAACCGTCGTTATAGCACCACTTCTGTCTCTCATTTCAGACCAGATAAAGTACCTAGAGGCTTGTGGAGGTAAACATCATTATCATGTTTTTAAGCTGATGCCTCCCATTACCCTAACTTGCCACTAGTCTCTGTTCTTAGGTTGACCAGTGAAATGGAATCAAAGGCTTTCATCAGCAACATCCGTTGCCTGAGACAATATGCCTGCTCTGAAACATCTGATTCTGTCAACAAGCTTCTTTATGTTACTGTGAGTTTCTTCCAATAAGTGCAAGTTACATCTCAGCTTACTTGGATTGGTTAGCCAGAAAGAATATCAAATCCACATTTCCTGGGGCTCCTGGAGGAGCTGGTGCATGGATCGAAGCTAGGTAGGCAGGCACCGAAGCAGGTTTTATGATCTCACTGATCATGCTCTTCTTGGTATATAGAACGTTTTGTTATTGATGAAGCACACTGCATCTCAGAATCAACACCAGATTACCGGTGAGTCTATCTAGTTTACATCTACAGTCTGTGAATATCAATATAACCCTTTCGTTTCCAAGTCCTGATTATAAAAGATTAAACATTCTGCGCAAAAATTTCCCTCAAGTTCCTATCGCCGTACTTACTGCGACATGCAGTACACATGTCCTACAGGACATTCTGGACGTTCTCGGGCTTAAGGACATAACCCCTGCTGAATGTATGTTACTTATTCCAGTCCAAGGATAGTCAGTTAACTGTTGAAACTAATGATGTAACCTTGCAGACGCTAGTTCAAAAGGGACTGTATTTTTCTTCACTAGTTCGTATCGTCCAAATTTGCATTATAGGGTCCGGCATAAGGAGACTAACGCAAACGCGGTCCTCGATGATATCGCCGCGTTCATCAAGCAAAAACATATGCCTAAGGCAACCGGCATTATATACTGTCTCAGTAAGAAGGTAAGTACTAGTTTATCCCTTCCCTGTTCAATAATGAGAATCATGCCCCATACTTCGTCGTCACTCTTTAGGACACCGAAATAGTGGCAGATGGGCTCAAAGCCAGAGGACTAATCCGAACGGGGGTGTACCATGCAGACAAAACGGTCGAAGAAAAGGCGAAGCTACACGATCAGTGGAAACGAGGGGAAATTCAAGTGCTTTGTGCTACAACTGGTAAGACTTGCTCTGACTTGTACACCAA
The DNA here is from genome assembly GCA_003987895.1 of Neonothopanus nambi. Taxonomy (NCBI): domain Eukaryota; kingdom Fungi; phylum Basidiomycota; class Agaricomycetes; order Agaricales; family Omphalotaceae; genus Neonothopanus; species Neonothopanus nambi. Next base: position 1,090 of record RCHF01000602.1, on the reverse strand, counting down.
CAAAGCTAATCGAATCGGTGAATGGCTTAATACTAGCCTTTGGCCTAGGTATAGATAAAGCGGATGTTAGATTTGTGATTCACCATTCCGTCTGTACTCTGACTCTCTGACGTTATCCAATGCTGAGATTGTTACTTAGCTCCCAGTTAGTTCTATTATTCTCTCAGTCAAAGATTACTTTGCTAATGCTGTTGCAGAAATCCCTGGATGGACTGTGTCAAGAGTCTGGAAGAGCTGGCCGAGACGGCAAAGATGCAGACTGCATACATCAGGAAAAACCCTTCCGTCTAATTACGCGAAATATTGTCTAATTTAGCGAACTCGGTGTAATGGCCAAGAACTTACGTCCTCGGTTTGTCGTAAATACTTGTATATTGTTATATTTTGTTGTTCAGGTGTAAAAGAGCGTAATATAATTGTAACAGTGATGCAACTCGATACGATGCAACTCGATACGGCGGAAGCGGAATACGTTGTATACGTCTCGACCTGCTTTGACATTCTTAACTAAGCAACTATCATGTGACTATCCAGTGGACGCGCGTCGCGCATACCAATTCAGACTTGTGTACCTTTCTCCTTCTCCTAGGGGGTCAACCGGTCATTCTTCTCAGCAAATCCCTCAGAGTTACTGATTCTGCCCCTATAGGATCTAGCTGAGGGATTTGTTAAGGAGAATATCCCACTGATAGGCCATACTTCTCTCGTTCTTTGTCTTCTTCTGCTACATCTACCTTCTGGGTTAGCAGGACATCGAGTTTGCAGGGATGTGGGAATAGTCGAGGGGTAAGGGTCTGCTGGTTAAGGTGCGAGCCAGAAAAGTGTCATTATATATCAAACTGACTCCACACCTGAATCCGTAGGGTGCTGATATTCGTCGACTCATCCTTTACCCCCTTCCTTTCTTTCTTGAACTCTACCTTATATTTGCTCCTACAAATAGTTGGTACATATGGCGATCACTACACGTATTTACCCAGAATGCAGTACATTTTTCCAGAACATCACTACTTGCCCACTCTCTAGGCGCCACCCGGCCGAACTTAGGCAACAAATGAACGCTGCGAAGCAAGCAACGCACATCAACTAT
>RCHF01000601.1:0-15267 GCA_003987895.1 Neonothopanus nambi | reverse complement strand
AGATGGTTGCCACTGACTTAATAGCAAATATCCAGCGGAAAGATACATTCAAAAGTGCGCCGCCGATGACAGGGCCCACACTGAAGCCTATCGCGTACAGTAAAAAAAAAACCGAGGTTTGCCAGTTGTTGCTGGCTAGTGACCTGGAGTCGGCCATGATGGTGCGCACAACCTAATTGTTATGAAATCAACTTGTAAAAGCGTTCAATTGGGAAGACTATACCGCAAGAAGGCCGGCAGCGCCAACACCAGCTATGCCTCGACCTGCAAGCATCATTGCCATGTTCTGCGCCCCGGTGCTAATAGCACTTCCGAGCATAAAAAATAGTAAGGAGGACTGGATCGCAAAATGGCGGCCATAAATATCCGCAACAGACGCAAAGAACGGCAGAAACACAGTAGAAGTCAATAGAAAGGCAGTTCCAATATAGCTGGGTAGGTAGGTAGGTAGGTAGGTAGGAAAAGTCAAGATCCGATTGGGGACTATTCAGTTGACATGGATATACCTTTGAAGATCAAGCCGATTGAAGACAGACTGTAAAAAAGTCTTTGATGAATATGGAAATAGTACGACTGTTAGAGGCGACTTACAGCTATCATGGGCTGAGCAGTAGCCACGACTGGTGCCAAAGGTCAGATTTAATTGACTCATAAGAAACCTACTGACCAGTATAATCCAAGGTCTCAAGGAAAACGGGGAGGAAAAGAGCAACAGGCAATCTCAATTTCCATATCCAATCAGACCTGGAGGACGTTTTTGAGTGAGGACTGGAGTTTGAAGAGCTGGGTGTCGAAGCCCTCTTGCGCTTTATGTAGCGGTAGGTGGCAATCATTTGAAGAGCACACAAGCTAGTCCTGCGATGCGTGCAAAGTCTGGCGTCTTTAGGGGCCGTCCCAGAAGTCGAGTCTAGGATTGAGACTATTTATCTCTTTTTGTATCCGGAATTGACAGCGGCAATTGCTGGCGGTCCCTTAACATTCAATGGGCGCAGGTGTTGGTCCTCCTTCAGCGTGTCTGAAATCTATGGATCTGATTATTATCAATTGCTGTTGTGTTCATGATCAGCCACTGCTAGATCGCCTAAAAACGGAGAGTTAGCCTAACTGGTATGAATGTAAAAAAATCTCACCATCTAGGTATGGTCGAGGGTCCACCCATATAGCCGCCTCGGCAGCTTCAAAAGGTCTCAAATTGGTGTGAAGCTGCAACTGCAGCAGACAAGCGCAACTAACGCATCAGGAAGCTATTAAACCAATTTTTTATACGGGCATGCGCAGCCATCTAGGCCCTGTCCTGCAGGTGAACAAACAAGGCGGTCAGGCGGCCATTGGACAGGACAAAAGACCGTAGATACTAGACATGCTGCTTGAACCTATTTTCAATTTGTGAAACACATGAAATATCATGATCGTGTTGATATGTATCCAAGTTTTGCACGTTCTTGGACGTTTGGAACAGGACAGCTATGATGCTGGTTACATGAACGGTGATGAGCCTCGAGCTCATGTTGATATGGAATGCTATAGGTGTACAGCACGGGCTTCTCTGATTGGTAAGTATCTTTGGAGCAGAATGTTCAAAGTCAGTAGTCACCCTAAGTAAGGCAGGGAAGGCTGAGAACGTAGTAGATAATTGTCAATGTCACCGCGTTAAATTCAGGAATGTTGCTGTACGATCACGTGCTTCGGCTTCATCTCTCTATGCTCATGACGATCTATAGCCTGTATATTTATGATAGGTCTATCTGCTCTCGTCAATCTATCATAACTCCAATTTACACGCTCTTCTCTTACTTTCAAAAAATAATAGGCACTGTACCTGCGTTTTCTATCAGGATTGGCATAGGACGAGGCGACCGAAACCTGCTGTTGAGGGAGGCATTCTTCCTGCAGTGTCGCAGGCCGTATCTGCTCCTACATCAGAAGCGAATCCTTCTTTACCATCCGCGTATGGAAGTCCCAGAAATACACTGTCCTCCTCATCCGGCGTTGTCGTTGCAGTCAATGACTTGATTTCCCAAGCCAATACCTCCAGTGCTTCTCCGCTACTTCAAGCACCTCCGTCTCCAGTCTCTGTTTCCAGTACCGGACTTTCTTTCGACGAAGAGGCCAAGCTGGTGTATGGTGTTATATTATCCCTTAGAAACATGATCAAAAAGCTTTCCGGGAGGTCAGAGTTGATTAACCTTAATGTCTGTGCATGCCTTCTTACTGCCACATAGGGATGAGCAGTTTGTTTGCTATCGAACTTCCGCCTACAAACTGCACCTATATGAAACACTTTCAGGATACAAGTTTGTGATGCTGAGTGATCCAAGTACCGATTCGCTACGATTCGTTTTGCGCCAAGTATATGTTGGTCCCTTCCTCGAATATGTTGTTCGCAACCCGCTTGTTGGTATGGACTCGAAAGAACATGGGATTGACAACGAGTACTTTCGTTCAAGTGTCGATAGACTAGTCAGAGGACTGTCAGTCTTCCCCTAGCTTGTTTGGACAGTTTCAACGTGTATAGTATGTGCAGGAATATGTAGTAATGTACATAAATCACGGGCTCAAGAAACGCCCTCTAAAGCTACGTACTGGGAATGGATATTTCTGTTGAGGCTTCTTGTTCAAACTGCTTTCTCAACACGCTCATTAAAGACTGCTTCATTTCTCGTTCCTTCACTTCTTCACCCTTCTCATCGTCTCCTGCAACTGCCTCATCCAGAGCCAGCTTCATCTCTCCGAGCTTGAGCATGTCCTCCTCTATCGTCCCACGCGAGATCAGTTTGACGACTTCTACATCACGCTTCTGACCTATGCGATAGGCGCGATCCTGCGCCTGTCGGTCATTGTGCGGATTGAAATCTTGATCAAACCTGGAGAACTATTGAATTTGATATCAAAAATGGTGGACATAAACTTACATGATTACTACCGACGCTGCAGTCAGGTTTATTCCCATCCCTGATGAAAAGAAGAGAGCTTAACACAGTTGGCACTGCCTTGAGAGAAGAGTCCTGCACGTACCGCCTGCTTTAGTCGACAGTAAGAATACCGATATAGAGTCATCCTCGGTAAACTCGTCCACCAATGACTGACGAACATCTACTGGAGTGGATCCAGTGAGAACAAGATACTTTATATCCTTCTCTTTGAGGATAACTTCGAGAATATCTAGGACCTGAGTAAACTATTTGGTATGAGAATGCAATCTTTTTGTGTACAGGAACAAAACCTTACTTGAGAAAATATTAAAACCTTTCGATCCTCCGCTTTGTATACTGCTAAGAGCTTTAGCAGTGCTTGAACCTTGCCCGAGTCTAGAAAACAATCAGCTGGCTGCTGAAATTTTCGTATCGACTGTTGAGTTTAATGAGCTTAGTACTTCCAATGTTACGGGGCGAAATAACCTTGTAGGTGCCGCAAAAGTGTTGTAATTCTGCGTCAGTCATGACCGTCATATCCTCCTTCACAAGCTCAAACACCGCTCCGCGCTTCTTGAAGTCGGGCTCTTTGAGGAGCAATTTCGTGATCGCTGTGAGAGTATCATCTGTGAAACGAGAGCGGAATAGCATCGGATGCAGAGCCGCCTTCCGCAGATCCATTAAGACATTGGTGCTGTTTTCGAGGTACTGCTTATCTTTGCTTTTGGCATTGCTGCGAGTCTTCTTCGGCGCTTTTCCTCGTCCATTGATTTGAGCATTGTCAGCCGAATCAGTGAGTGCATCTGCATCGAGTACCGTCTTCCTTGAACGTTGTATTGCTTCTCGATATATAGACTTTTGGAGCGCAGTCGTTTCACACCACTCAATTCGTTCAGTCTTTCTCGGCAAGTCTTTCAGGACCTAGAACTCATCTCAGCAAGATGAATGGCGCACGGTGGTGAGAAATTCTTACTTGATCTTTTCGACGGCGAAGAACGAAAGGTGTCATCATCTTCTTGGCCCGAGACACACGCTCTTGAGCAAGCAGACTGACTTTGGAGTCACCTTTCACCTTGAAAATCTGCCTGAGGTTGTCAATCGCATCGGCAAACTGTTCTGGTAGAATGAAGTTCATCAACGACTTTCGGGACCGGAAGATATATGAGTAGCTGTAAAGTGTGGAAAACTCTATTCAAACGTACCACCAATTCTTGAAGATTATTCTGCAAAGGGGTTCCAGTCAATAGCAGACGCCATTTGGATTGAACTCGGAGCAGTGATGAGTAACGCTGGGACTGAAAGTTCTTTAGCACGTGTCCTTCGTCGAAGACGCAGCACTGAACGGCAGAGCGATCAATATCATGACCCGGACATGTGGAGCACTACTCACATCCCATTCTATCTTTTTGAAGAACTTCCTGTCACCATCGCCCTGAGCTAGATTGTAAGTCGTGACTAAAACATCCCAGCCGTCATCGTCCTCGCTGTTGCATCGCTTTGTGTCCAAAAGGGTTTGGCGAAGTTGAATCCGCTCGTCCTTCCCACCATAATACGTCTGTACTGAAATCGAAGGAGCGAACCGGGCAAATTCACGGCACCAGTTTTCTAGGGTGGAAGAGCTAAGGCGGCTTTAGACAGTAGTGGAAAGGTGTTATGATTCGTACGCACGGAACGACGACAAGATGAGGCCCTTTGTTGCCTTGTTCTCGGAGATGGGCAAAGAAGCTTATGACTTGAATGGTTTTGCCTAGACCTGGAGACCGACTGTCAGCTGCATGAGGAGGGAAAACTAGAATATTGGGCACGAACCCATTTCGTCAGCCAATATACAACTGAACTCGCTTCGATACAAAAGATTCAGCCAGTTAACTCCCATTAGCTGGTATTCTTTGAGCTTCACAGACGGTGATAGTAGAGCTGGCTGGTTGACCAAATACCCTTTCGGCGTATGTTCTTTCAAGGAATTGATAGACCGCAGACTGAGAGCACCGTCCTCCATCTCGCTCAAGAGATTGTCTGGTTGTTTTCCTTGCCTTTTCGCACTTGAGGTAGAAGTCCAGCTTGCGATAGATGAGCGTAATCTGGCACCTATTCTTTCGCAGTCCTCCAGTACATCATCCACGACTCCATATCCACGGAAGATCTCGACGGATTCTTCAAACATACGGGGACTTATCCCAGAGGGACCAGCCTTCTTCTTGCCTTGGCCAAGTTTAGTATTCAGATCTTCTACAGATTGGAACACCCTCAGGTCAATTATTGCCTTTGCTTGCTCAGCTGTACAACCTGTAATGAGACAGTAAGAGGTTGTAGGGCTATTTGGAATGTGTAGAGTGTACCTGTCAACTCTTGGAGAGCATCCGCACTTTTGGTATTGAAAAATGACAACACCTGCAGAGCATCAGCATCTTCCTGTCGACTTCGTTTTGGCAGTCTTTCATCTTCACTATCATCCTCCGCCGCTTCAGATTCAGAGTCAACTATTAACTTGGTATTTCGCTTGCGGCGAACCGGTTGAGACATCATCGGCGAGGTAGTCGTAAGGTCGACAGTGGGTGTCTTGGGCGCAGGAGTCGAGATCGTAGATGCTGGCTTGACCACAACTCGGTTGGCATAGATAGCGGATTTTTTGCCCTTTTCCTTGACAGCCGCGCGTTGAGCCCTGTTAGCCTCTGCCAAACCATCGACTCTGCCATTAATTTCCTCCGGCGATTTAGAAAAAGCAGAAACGGGAGGGTTAGGGACCCACTTGGGGTCGGACAACAACTCTGTGGCTATCTTGACGTCCTGGTTGGCGCGTACCCAGGCAGCCTTTATACGATCAGGGTGCTCTGTAGGCATAGTCACCTTGAATCGCTTGAACTTCTCGTCTGCAAAGAGATCCTCTGAGGGCGTCGACGACGGAGGTTCCGCGGAACTTTCGGGACGACCCCGCACTATACGAGCTCTCGAGGAGGCAGCAAAAGATTCAGGCATGGATTCCTCTGAGGATGTAGAAGCAAGATCTGGATGAGCAGCGAAATTTCTTCGCCTCTGCCCAGGGAGTTGAACATCCGGAGAGTCGGGTGAATCCATCACACCGCTCCTCGTGTGCGGTGAATGACCGCGATTAAGTCGTTTGCGGGGGGGTCCCTCATCTCCATACTGCTCTGACGTACTGAATGGTCGAGCTAGAGCTGGTCGATGAGCACTGCTACTGGAAACAAATCCACTGGATGCAGTTGAAGAGTCGAACCCGAGAGGTCTGTGCGACAAATTCCAAGGGCCGGGTCGAGGTAGAGTGTGGTTGGGTGCCACGTCAGCCGTACGAGGATGGCTCTGAGCCTGATATGGCTTATGATCTATAGGGGAATGGAGAGGGCTCGAGCTGGGGACGAGAACTTTGCCGATGGGTGAAACTATTGGTTGTGAAAAATAGCCCGAAGACACACTGCCGTCGCGCGATTGTGCGGGCGGTGCCGAAGATGATGACGACGGTGTAGGAGCATTAAACGGCGATGAAGAAGACGGATTATTAGCTGCATTACGCTTGAATCGTAAGTCGTTCAGTGTCGCAGCTCTCTTTAACGTGCAAAGTGCCGAAGATGGTGATGAAGTGAGCAAGCAAAATATTACTCCCGTAAAAAATCCACCAAGCTCACCTTCGCCCTGAGCTCCTCCTCAGCATTAGACGACATCCTCGACGACTGTGATATTAGAATGACAGACAGATGAATGTATTTTCCTCGATGGCCGAATCCGAATACAAAAGTCACCCTTGTGAAGCAAGGTGATGAGAGCAACAACTTCAAACTTTAATCTCAAAGGCTTAAACGTCGGAGAGTCAATTGATGTGGCAAAAAGTACACATATATTCAACGACATAAAGTAATACAACAATGGCACCAGGTAGAAACACAACGAGACGTGGACAATGGGTAGGTGCGACCAACACAATGTGCATAGAGCGTAAACCACACGAGGAGTATCTTCAACGAGTGTGGTATAGCAAGTGTAGGCCATCACGCAAGACGTCGAAATCAACAAGGACAGGTGGCCAACAACAGTCGGGATCGGACGAGCAGACAATACGCTGATATAACGAGGCAGTGATATCGCTGAAATGCATTCCAACGAGTACGAGTATAGTTGTCGAAAGGCTGATAGAAGAGCAAAGTTCTATCCCAGGGGCGTAACGGCGAGGAGCCTTGTAGAAGGGCCTTGTAGGTCAGAAAGCGAGCCGTGGAAGGTTCAGTTCAAGAGGAAAGGAAACCAAGGTCTTCACACAGTCATAGCGCCTTCGACCACACCCCGACAGATGATAGCGACAAGGGACAGAAAGGATCAGCGAAATACACCTTCAGCATGCCCAACAAAGTAACTTCTCGGGAAGCAACCTCAACAACAGTGTTCACCCTAAAACCAGAAGAAAAGACTTCTTCATTCAATGAGTGCAATCTCTCATACTTAAGACATGGACACACCAAGGAAATAAGATTAACATAAGCAGGGTTAATTGCATGTCAGCGATGGAAGGCGAAGTATATGCTCTTGACAGAGCAGAAGTTTGAAACAGGCGAAATGGTACCAGTAGCCGGTACTCCACCCGAGCAGAACAAAGACAAACTGCTGGGCCGACGTTAATTGTTTCTTAAGCGGACAACCAGAGTATCTGGTCTGCTAGAACATTGTTTCAATGTTCAACTTCCACAAATTTGAAAATATAGATAAATTTCAACCCACAAGTGAGTACGCTCGAATCTTCACGGTGGAAGATTTATGTTAAAACACCCAGATCCAGCGGCAAAACAGGAAAAATCACTTCAAATGCCAGAGAAGCGTCCAATATATCATACAAGCAACTTGATTTGGAAAACGGTTGAAAAACCTCTGTTGGGCATGCTTATCGTGAACCCGCCAACACGCACGATGTGGAGACATCATACGCCATAAGAGGCAAACCTGCGGACATTTGAGGAAACAGTGGGAAGTTAAGAATGATCCATAGTGAGCGGAAAAAAAGCTCTGTTTGAATAGCAGTTGCACAACGACCTGACATAAGGGCCTTGGGTGATGATGGTACGGAAGAGAGAAGTGATGGCTGCATTCTGGGGCTATATATACCTCCAGCAAACCACGTGTCTGGTCCTGCCGCAGTCGCGCGGGCGGCCGAACAGCCACTGTGACCCCGCAGCATCTGAATACGTCTCTCTTGCCTTTTACTACCTACCACACACGTCCCTCACAATGATTTGGGATCTTCTCCTGCTTTTGACCTCACTAGCGATTAGTCTCGCAATCGTCGTTCCGCTTACTGGTGTCCTGGTACGGTTTAGGGCTAATTACAATCCTAAGGGGCTACAATTAGATGCCGAAGGTGGTGCTCAACCACACACAGGTTGTGTCATATCGACTCGGGCAGACGTGAATTTATCTCTCATTTTTGCTTCTAGGTCCCATCATTCAGTCATACTTCGGTATGATGAAAAGGGTCTATAAGATTGAGGTGCGCCCGTCTCTTTTGGCAGTCTTTTATTCTGGATGTTAACAGCAATTTAGGGTTGGAGCGGATTGTACAAAGGACTGAGTGAGCGCTGAGACTACATCCATCTTCTTATTAACTCTGATATTCTTCCAAGTGCCTACTCTCCTCAGCACCCTTTTGGTGACAGCCCTGCTTATACTGTTCATGGATACATCCCGAGCCAACCACGGACGATACCGAGCACCTGAAACCGGTCTCTTTGGAACCCTATTTTATAGTATCGGAATGATGCTTCTAGCCTTGCCAACAGCTATTATCACCTATCGGTACGTCCAGCATATGTGCTTTCGATGAAGTGTACCTGGAACTGAGTTGTTGATAGTTCAATCACTACTCCTCTCAAACTACCATATTTTAACGCTGTTCAATCTCTCCGAATCTTGCTGACGCCTACTGAACGACGTCGGCCTTGGATACTATATCTCACCCCCGGACTTTTGGCAGCGGAGGTCTTGCATATCGCTATCGTTGTCCTAGGCCTGGGACCTATACGTCGCCTACTTCTTCCGATACCCGAGGCCGGGTATACCGATATATCTCCCGTGAAATTCAGCATCTACCTTGTCATAGTTCTCTTGACTACTGCAATTCTCACCCCTTTGGAAGTCATCTCCACCAGGCTTGCTATTCAACGGAACCACGCCTCCGCTGAGTATAACTCTGTTTCACAGGAAATAGACGGCGATGCAGAGGATGTCGCTGAGTATTCTGGCTCGGAAGAGGATGTAATCGGGTCAGTAAAATACTGCTTTGTAGAGTAGGCCAAATTCTGATAGGAAACTCAACAGGTTGCGCAACGAATCCGATCCGTATGTCGGCCTCGTCGACTGTGCCAAGAGGATTTTGAATGAGGAGGGATGGAAGGCATTGTATAGAGCATGGTGGATTACTCTGTTGGGTACACTGGGGAGCGTTGTTTCCTACTAAAGTCCGTTCATACAGTCCGGTAATTCGGTAAGACGTGGTATAATATGATTCTTATAAATTTAGCTGTTCTTTTGAATACCGCCTATTGGTCATAATCGCCAGTGACAGCAAAATTGACATTGCAAGTTTCGATTTACAGGAGCTACCGAAGGAGAACTGTCTAACCCGCTGTCAACGAGGAAATAACATGAAACATCTACGACTACGTATGTCGTCTTCAACACAAGTCTAACTTAGATTGGTGATATATCACTTAATGCAAAACCTCCGTTTTGTGGCACTGACCTTCAGCTCGCAACCCCGAACTGTAGGTGATTCCATGCAGTGAATTTTGCGCGGAGTCATACAGTATATCACACACGGTGTATATTATTACCCAACTTGACAACAAGCACAGCGATACATTGGACAGGAAAAAGGGCGACTAGCGAGGCAAAGATTTAAAGTTCGTTTTCACTAATTGATAATTCGGAACACTGACTCAGAGCAGTTTCAGTTTTGAAGAGACCGGCGGCAGTATGTCAGAATATCACGTTGCATTCTATATTCGAGTTAGACGCAGAGCAGTACGGTAAGTGGCGTGATGCAAATTCAAGTGGGTCTGAAAGCGAGGGGTGTAGCGAGATTCGACCTGATTCGACCATCTCTGCAGGTTAATTGCAGTGAAAATCGCGAGGTCATCGTAGGTTGAGCTGACGTATGTCATCACCATTGGAAATTGTGAGCCAACTGGCACCAAGGCTATAACCGATCGAAGTCTATCGAAGTCGTATACAAGTTTCTGGTCCCAAATCAGACCAAATACCTTTCAAGGGTTCGGACTTGGCAATAGGGCCGATCATTCAGTATAGTGGCGTATGAGGACCCTACTCCCGATCCTCAGTATTTCTGACTATGATATTGGTAAGAAATTCGGATGACAAGTTCGTGTACTGACTTGTTGAAGAAAGGGTTGTGTTATTGAAAGCGCACACCTGAGGACTCCGACCATCGCGACTTACCACAACCGGGGTCTCCAGCCGTCATTGACACGATAAGGAGCTTGAGAAACTTGGCAAACGGAAGTTCAATCTGATCAGAATGGATCATGGTTCCTGTGTTACTTAAGATTATACCTACAATGGAGGTGTTGACGGACATATCAAAGCCCCTAATAAGCGGGGGACTCAACTCGAGACTCGAAATAAACAACCTACAACTCGGCTGACGATCGCTAATTATCTGCTTAATGATTCAACTCATCGAGTCCCTTTCCGACGACTCTGTCAGAATCATTTGGTAATTCGCCACGATTTCGCATGCTATTCTTTACCCCAACTTGTTAGCGGGACGGATTACAACTGACATAGTTCACTGAGCGTGTACGTATGCACGTTTCCCCACATGGACACTTGGCCCAACGTTTAACATCAGATTTAGAATTCTTTTCCGTCCACCTCTTCGAGCTCAGACAAGCTCCCATCAGCCAAGTAAATTTCTCTCGAAACTCTCAAGGTTTTTGTGGACATTGTACTTCATCACTTCATCACGAATTCAGACCTTAGAATGAGCAATAAACTGCAGTTTGCTTGCTCATACCAGTGGGCCAACAATGGGTTTGGTTCAAAAACTTGTGCTCTTATTACAGCCTATTACAGCTCGGCATTTTGACTAGTACACGCGCGGGCAGTACGAGATCCCGACAAGTCAAATGTAAGCCATTGATTATCTCTATCCTTCAATGACATTTACGACATCGTACGCTCGGATTACTGTCCGCTTTGGTTTGCTGGCAGCTTTCAATACGGTTCCGTAAATGCAAAGTCCCGAAATCATGGCCGGTCGAAAACTTTGTAGTGGTTTTTCCCTCGGAACTTCTTGCCCTGAACAAGGAAACCAGTTTGGGATTTTATCGTCCTGTCTTCGATTTCGGAAACATCTCTCAATAGACTTGATTCGGTATCTCGGCACGCCAAGAACTCCAGGTTAGTACAAATACTATACTCGTCAAATCGACCTCTCTGACATCGTTCTAACTACCCGAGCTTGAAATAACTTGAAGCAATGTCGACGGCTGAGCCCATTTCCAAGAAAAAGAGGTCTCTTTCTGAAAGTACCAAATCCCAAGCATCCCAAGCGCCTACAGATGGTGATCATCGCAAAAGGTGCCTCGGATTACTATTTTATCATCTTTTTGAAGTATCGAATACTCACGATCTACACAATGTTACTAGACGGCGCAACCGTACGACGCAATCATGCCTGAACTGCCATACTTCAAAGCGCATGGTCTGTCATTGTCTTGTTCTGTAATCCTCACTTAACAAATGGTCATTCTCAGTGCGATAGAAAGCGCCCCGCATGCGCGCGCTGTACCCAGCTCGGTCTGGTAGGTTATCTCCGTATTGTATAGTTGGTAAATTCGCCTGGGGACTGATCATAAGTAACTCTCATTAGACCGGGTTGTGTGTCTACGAAGTGGACGATCCCAATCAGCGCTCGGATGCGCAAGATGAAAGCTCCAGACTCCTCAAGCGGGTCGCAGAGCTCGAAGGCGTGATTCGTGAGGTAATGAGGCTAGAAAGTCTTCTAGGTGACCTGCTCATATGCTTCTAGCTGAAGAATAAACCGCATCCTCGGTGGACACAAGCCGGAAGTAGTCCGCATTCTGAATTGCAGGAACCGTGCTACTCTCCCTCGCACATTGAGGAAGGCTCTACTGTTACTTCACCATCCTCCAAAAGCGCCGCTGGAGGTATTCACGTATCTCCATCTTCCTTGTCAACGTCTCCATCTATCATGGTATCTGAAGCACTCAGTCCTTTACCCCAACTCACGTCATTCACCGCATCCCCGCTCAGTTCCCCATCGCCTGTTACAACCCCCTGCAACGAGTTTGCGCCATCACACGTCCTCATAAACGACGAGTCTGGTAGCAGTACTTCCTGCCTCAGTGATCATGATCTGCGTTCAATATTTACCTCCTACCCGACCCTGATTGGATACGACGACAGCTCATGCAACCGGTACATGGGCGAAGCGGGTGACGTGCCACTGAATGAGGCCTCACCGCTTAAGCAATCTCACTCTCAATGTAACTGTCTTTCTGAACCTTCTGCTTATGGTTTTGTGCTTGAGCTATCGCTTAGGCTGCGTAAAGCAGCCGAGACTTTGGCAAAGTCTCCTTGCCATAGGGCTGGAGCCCATTGCGTTCTTAATCAGCGAATTGGCGATTTAGACGTGCTTGTAGCGTAAGTCACTTACTCGATTGTCTTCACCGGGGAGATACTCATGATTTTACTAGCAATATGCTGCCTCAAGTGGATGCAAATCCTTATCTAAATGTTTCTCCGTACAACATATGTTCACCTGTATTCCATGACAGGTCAGTTGGGATCAACAACGCAATGACCAGTCAAGCATTGCCATTGGGTACCATTTCTCCGTCAGCTTTGCATGGTCTGCTTCCTTGGCCCGCCATGAACGTATCTAGTACTTGTGAAGATACTTTCATGTCTTGGGAACCTCCTCGGCGTTCTTAAGCGTTATTTAGATGTTTTCTTTATTTCTTTATTTTTTATTATGGACGCTTTACTTGATAATATCTGAAATACCCTGCGAGCACTCTTAAGTCGATGTCTTTCTGATTTCTACTTTTCCAGTAGTACATTGGTTGCTACACATACATATCATGATATACAGTGACGACCGCAGCGACAATCTAATATTTTATTCTACTTTACACCAGAAGGCATGCCAACAATCATCTTGATAGCTCTCACCTAGTATCTGGACAAATTAGCACCTGCCGATCCGCCTAGCAGCCCGCCAGTGAGCTCAAGAAGAAAAGGTGGGAGACCGTGATAGCGGCGCTCAAAAGCAGTGGGTATCCTGCAAGCGAACAAAGAGCTTCATGAACTCGGAGACGCCTCAAGCCAACAGGCTGACACCAAAAACGGAATCAAGCCGAATCGTGATAAAAAATATGAATTATGAGAGTCTACATGTGTGACAAGAGAAGGTACGCTTGGTGTTTGATGTAGCCAAGACAGAAAGCCCGCATCGAAAAAGCCAAGAAGAAGCCAAGCCTTGGAGCAACAGCTTTGAGACCCTTTATGGTAAGACACTCAAAGGCCGCAATTCCAAGTTCTGGTAAAGTGTACAAGGCCATGGCAGCCACGGTGGGTATCTGAGGTTGGCATTTGAGGTTCTTTGTACGAGCAAACACGGCGAGAAACGGAGAAAAAGTCCAAATCCGACCAGCAGGGTTACTTCTTTACTTCAGTCTTCTGTGCGACAGTAATCTGAGCATGACAAACCAAAGAAAAAACAAAAAAGTCCGGCGCGGCGAGGGATAGTAGGACGTCACACAACCTTCCAAGGCTCGAAAAGTTGTAGATGAGACTAGAATGAGTGAGGGTTAGCATCAAGTTATACGGAAAGATATTACAGCAGCGTACACTGCGTTAATTCAGCCTAAGACTTGCATTCAAGGTTAAGTATATGTACTTAGAGTGTCAGTTGTACGATCATCCGGAGATCTCCTTCGGCACAGAGATGCCGCGGCAAGACATTCAGCGGCTCCGGCTCAAAATTGAAAACATACCATAGTAGTACGCGGGAGGCTATGGGCAGTGTACTCCAGTGTACTCCACTCTGTAGACCAGTAGCTACCTTCACTTGTTGGAGAATATGCTATCAGAATCACTATATCATGCCGCCGGTCTACTTTAACGAGGGAATAACATATTCAAGTTCGACTTGGCTCAGACTGTATTGTATATCGACTAATATCTTCTAGTTGCTCCCATAAGTATGACCTATGACCATTGTGACTTATATGCGTCGCACCCAAGACAGACTACGGTTGAATCTAGGAGCCAAGCATTTCTCTGAAATATCAAGAATATATACTTCCGTAGGAACTCGAAACCTCTTGAAACTTCAACGAAGGAGTTGAGCGATCATTCGTGCCTGCTGAGACGCCAAGACATGGTAGAGACATGAACGAGAGAATATTCAATAATCAACAATCATTGTGGTCGTCAAATTCAACTTGCTTGGCCAAAGTAATTGTCACGGTATCTATACTCGGAGGTCAAAGTGACTGATCAGCGAGTTGTCCACGGGGAGGCTCAATTCGCAGTGGCTGGTTTTCCGAGGGAATACACAAGCAATTTCCTTCATTTAAACTCATACATGGTGTTGGCCATCTGTACTTCATTCATGGTGACGCCAAGACCGAGACGTACCGGGCCGTCAATTTGGATGTGGATTGACGACATCAGATTCAGCTGAAGTCAAAGGAGTCATCCATCCTTGAAAACGACGGGAATGTCGCCGATTTCTGATACCTCCAGTGTCTTGGCAGCCCACCAATAGATTCTGATCGATGACATTTGGATGGCACACAGCCTCCTACCCAGGCTTCGGGTCGCTCCGTGAATTTTCAATTCCCGCAAACCTTATTGAATTTGGAGGACGGTTTTGCTCCCCTACGCCTGGCACATTTCGGCGCGTGCCATGTTTGTCTCACCACCGATGACGGTCCACTAATTACCATGAATAGTAACCTCCCCATAAACTACCTCTTCCAATGTGCCTACTGACTTAGAACATCTCGCAAAGAAGGCCAGAAGAAGGCTGAAGATGCTCTTGGGTTCCGTCTATGTGTCCCTCAGCTGCTGAGTACTGAGTGTTTACTAGCATTCAGGACAAATTCAGAAGAATTGTTGTCCTAGGCAACATTTGAGACACGGACTGTAAGACTTTCCTTTAAAAAATTCAGGGGAAAATATGTAACATAAAGTATCAAAATTCAGGTTCATATATTGACTCTTGAGGGGAAACAGCGTGCGCGATAGGTAAGTACAAGTGAGCGGGGATGTAAATTACTAAAGGTGACGGAGCACTGCACACGGACAG
>RCHF01000600.1:0-26563 GCA_003987895.1 Neonothopanus nambi | reverse complement strand
AGGTTAATCCTTCTCCGTCTAAACTGAGGAATTTGGTCTCGCTAGAGGTACGTAGTCTATATCTCGTATGTAGAAACTCAATTGACCTCGGAGCAGGATGAATCTGGGAAAGAGAATTCCGCCCCTATAAATAGTTTCCATCAGGCTTTGCTGCAAGCCAAAGACGACCAACAACAATCTCGCCCACCTACCACTCCACTGCAACCTGTCAACCCGGGCCCACGAGAGCATAAAGCATCGAAAGATACAAGTTTATCCCCCGAGACTGCGGATCAGGACGCAAGTGCTATTGGTCAACCACCTACTGTGGTCGTTGAGACCGCAGCCGTAGAACCTCAGTCAGGTGTTAGTTCCGCGCCCCTTCCAGTGGAATTATCTATGATAGCGGAGGATGACGAGCCAATGGAGAAATCTCTCAAATCCTTCCGAGCCCCTTCCCCGCCTTCAGCGATACCGAACTCTACTACAAATGAACCATCTTTAGGAGATATAGAGGAGAAATCTCCTCGTATCCCGCAGTATGGACATGAAGTTGTGTCCTCAACACACAATATCGATATGACTATGTCTTCCTCTACAGCAACATTCCACTCGATCCCATTTGAATCGCCTCGAGTCGCTGTAACTTCAAGTACAGATGATTTTCCTAGTGAGGCCAAGTCGTCCGATGTAGTGATGGAGGATTCCTCATTGTCGCGTTCCGATTCTAAAGAGCCTGGTCCGGTAGACCCGACTACAAGCTCTTTGGCTACTCCTCAATCTGTCATGAACGAGAATGATACAGCCCCGGTCCTTTCGGGAACACTCGCCCCTAGTAAAGGGTCACCTGTCGAGTTTGTAACCGGGCAGGTGAAACATAGTGCCTCGACGTCTGTCGTAGATATTGACATGCCTCTCCGAGATAACGAAGCCTCTCCTCAACCTGCCGCCCAGGATGGCTCTGGATCTTTATTCCCCACATTACCGGCACCTCTACCTCTCCGTAAATCCATTCGTGCTCCTCGGGATCCCTCCGTTGGCGCGGGTATACTGACAGCCACAACACCTGGCAACACTGTTGGTAAACGTACTTCATGGCTCATGAAAGCGAGAGAGGTCAAGGCTTTAGAAATCAGGCAAGCAAGCACGTCCGGAAGCAGTCATGTCACGACAACCTATGTTGCACCTTCTTCGATAAAGAGGAAAAGCGGTGAAATGCTGGGCGGAAGTGGGCTTCCGGGAATGGGACACCAGGACGAGGAGAGAGGTGCCAAAGCTTCTAAAAGCACGTCCGTCGATATTGCTCCTCTCAAGGCTGCACCTCCCAGAGAAGAAGCGGCAGTACACTCTGCAGATGATACGTCTAAGTTTAAACAGCCGGAGTCAGCACAACCCGAGGAACAGAGGGGAATGCTGGATCAGCTGAAAAAGACCGTTGAAGGGCTGGGTGCTAGATTTGGTAAGAGCGTAGGCAAGTCATTAGGAGGTGCAGCTGCTGCAACTGCGCTTGCGGAAGCTAAGGCTCTTGCAGAGGCAAAGGTAGCAGAGCGGATCCAGAAAGACGAGGAGGACCTCACAAGGGCCCTAGGGCCTGTTGTACCCACATATCAGTCCGCCACTACCACCGAGAACGTTGCCGATGATGCACAAAGTAGAGCACAAGGGCGACTCAGTGTTTCCGACCTCAAGATTGATCGTGAAGGAAAAGGCAAAGAGAAAGAGGTGTTCCAGCTTGTACCTCCGCAAGCTGAAGAGAATTTGCCTCGACCTAGCAAAGACACTTCCTCTTCCTCTGCGCCGAGTGTCTTCGTTCCTTCTGGAAATGTTTTCAACAAACCTCAGCCGGTCTTTGTGCCTCCTACTCCTCCCTCGAAATCAACACCTAAAGACGGTTTCTTCAATCTTTCACCTTCAATAGTGTTTTCAAAGCCAACACCCATGTCTGTAGGTCTCTCGCCTCGTTTGCCAGTGTCATCCCCGAAGCGTGGAGTGCCACTCTTGGCGCAGTCCACTTTTGAGAGTATAAAGTCAGACCGCTCGGATGGCATCTTTGATAGCCAGAAATCTCCTGCGTGGCTACCCTCCACGCAAGAGACAGATTACACCGAGTCTCAGACGCAGCCTCAAGGACATCTGAGTCAGCTTGATGATGATGATAGCTGGCCATTAGACGAGAAACTAGGGGAAGGTGTCCAATGGACGTTCGATGTTCCGTTCACTGAAGGAGATAGCCTTACATGGAGCAGTGCGCCTACTCAAAGCCAGAAGGTTGAGTTCCCAGAGGCAGAGAGTCGAGCCGACACTCAGACAGTTCCTATTAGTCAAGAAGAGCACCGCCTGAGTCCTAATACAATACCGGGAGCTTTCGACATGGAGGTCGATGGGTCGGAAGATGAGGTCGCGTCTGCTGATATTAGTATCGATCCCACTAAATCGACTGTCAGTCTTGTCGAGGTAATTGTCTTTGCAACTGGGCTATGACTTTGTCACTGAAACATTTATATTACAGCCCCCGAGAAGTCAGAGCCAAATGTCGACCACATCGTCACATTCGAACGTTGGTATTGTTGGCCAAGCCACGAAACTGGTGAGCAATCTCCTCGGGACAAGCAAGAAAGGGAAGCCGGAAGTGAAAAGCCTACAACTGGCTGCCGCTGCTGCGAAGAAGGTATTTGTACCAATAGTTCCATGTAATTTTGAAAGCGCTAACCCTCGTCTTAGCAACAAGAGGAAAAGGACAAGAAGGCAGCGGTTCTGAAGAATATGGAGAATCGACGACAGCAGGCATTACAGAGAAAAGCTGAGGAAGAGAAAGCACGACAAATGGAAGAGGAGAAGAAAATGAAGGAAGAAGTAGAGCGCCGCAAACGAGAACGCGAAGAGCACACAGATAAGAGGCCTCTGAAGGTACCAGCCATAGGAAACAAGAAGGTAAGCATACTGACTTTGAATTCTTGTTCTCACTAAACAGCGTCGAATTCAGGAGGAGGACGTTGCTACTAAGCGAAAAGTTGAGATCAAGAAACCTACTATGAAACCCGTCCTCCCATCAAAGAACGCTTTTAAGCCAACCGTTAAGCCAACTGGCCTGACTTCATCTACTACGACCAATCCATCTATGAACTCAAGTACTACCCTCGCATCATCAGCAGGTCCGTCTAGCAAAGTTCCCGTGCCGAAACCGAAGGCAAAAGCTCTCGCTAAAGCCCCTACTATTGACGATGATATGACTCAGCCGTCGCAGCTACTTCAAAACCAGATGGCGGCACGAGCGAAGGCGCAAATTGATGCTGCTAAACCATCCGAGCCTGCCATTCCCAGTGAAAGCATCGAGTTACCCGACATCAACAGCGAATACTCCGACTCGGAAGACGAGGACCGAGTCAAGACATTTGATCCTCCTGACTGGGCGCAGTCTCCTGTACTGCGTCAAGCATTAGAGAATCAGAGTTCTATTAACCCCGACGAGATTTTCGGCCCCATTCGTCCGCTTCGGATGGAGGAGATTTTTAGAAGCCGGACTAACAGGTTCAGAGCACGGACAAGTTCTGCCAATTGGACTGGGGCCGATAGACTGACGCTCGAGGAAGAGAGGGAATATGCGAGGAGAATGGGTTTCCGCTAAAACATGAAGATATATTCACAGGTCTGCTATGTATGCCATATGTATTATGTATGTACATATCTATATATTGGTTTAGTGGGAGTTGAATCTCTGGATCTGGAATGATTCTTCGATCCATGTACCGAGTCACGAGCGTCAAAGGGCCGGGGAAAGGTTAGGCAGTCGTGGAAGCTGGGCACGTGACCAGAGTGCTGTTTGTTCTTGTACCGCTCTTGACCCTTGTCACCAAACTTCCAAGTTCAAATCCCTCTTGTACATTTACTTTTGCCTGTTCCACCTAGTGGATTGACGGCTCAACGCCCTCTTCTTTTTCAATGTCATATTCCTCGTCATCTTCTCCCGAAATACCGTCCGTCTTGACTGCGGATTCCCCAAGAGACCGCTTTTCATTCATGTACGAAACACAGGATGATGTTATTGAGGATCTTTCAAGGTGTGGCTCATCCTGTCTATCTTTTGGTTTTTGTTTCACCTTTTTTCTGACTGCCCAGCCGCTTTATTCTGAATCTCCCTGATGAGGAGCTTTCGTCTTTGGAGCGAATATGTTTTCAAGTGGAGCAAGCGTAAGTGTATGGTTTCGGTTCCATGCTATAACCGCTGAACCTCGGTATAGGCATTGGTTCTATGAAGATTTTATTCGCGAAGCCAATCCTAAATTTCCCTCTCTGCCCCTGAAGAAGTTTTCTGCAATGTTGTTTAATAAATGCCCCCTACTGCACAGATGGTCGGACCACGAACAAGCGTTTACCAACTTCATGCAGTATAAGACTCGAGTGCCTGTCTGTGGTGCCATCATGTTAAATGACACTTGGGAAAAGGTATGGTCTGTGTCTCTGCCCTATGTGTCTTGATAAGGAACTTTGTCTAGTGCGTTCTTGTCAAAGGGTGGAAATCTTCCTCCGGCTGGGGATTTCCGAAGGGAAAGATTAATGAAGACGAATCACAACCCAACTGCGCTGTTCGTGAGGTACGTTCGCGCATTTTATTAACGTCTGATCCCTGTTTAGATTATAATTCTAGGTTCTCGAGGAGACTGGCTACAATCTTGCTGCGCAGATTAATCCTGACCATGTTATAGAAATGTCTATTAAGGAACAGAAGATTGCGTTGTATGT
The DNA here is from genome assembly GCA_003987895.1 of Neonothopanus nambi. Lineage (NCBI taxonomy): Eukaryota > Fungi > Basidiomycota > Agaricomycetes > Agaricales > Omphalotaceae > Neonothopanus > Neonothopanus nambi. The sequence goes on along the minus strand of RCHF01000600.1, from coordinate 21,844 downwards.
GGTGCCTGGAGTTCCGGAGGATTATCCCTTCAAAACGAAAACGCGGAAGGAGATTAGTGTGAGCTTCATCTTTGAAATGATTCAATTTATGACATTCATCCAGACTTCAGAAAATAGAGTGGTTCAGGCTTGCGGATCTCCCCACCTGGAAGCGGAATAAAGCAGCTCCAGGAAAATTTTATCTAATATCGCCGTTCATTAGGTGTGTAATTTTAGTGTCAAGGGTGTACATGTCTCATTTTCTTTCTCAGTTCTTTGAAGACGTTCATTCGGGAGCATAAACCTGCTGACATTCCACGTAAACCTCCAAAACACAGGCGTCCTCACAAGATTGATTCACGCCCTGAAACTCCTCAGCAAGATTCAATCACAGACTCCCCTTACGCATCCTCTCAGGAAGCAAATCAGGAATCTAGCTCTCAATCATCATCTGCCGATAACGGTGATCCACACACACCTTCGCCTCAATACCCACAGTCTGTCGCAAATCATGTTGATCTCACCGTCGCAGTTGACACTGATTCGCTTGATCCTCATTTTGCACGGTTGCTTAATTCTCTCAGTCTTTCAGGCGCTGCTGCTGCGCAGAAAGAGCTTGCTAATAAGCCAGCACCAGCATCCGTAGCTGTACAACCAGAAGTTCCTCGTGAGCCTAGTACACCCGTTCCAGCCGCCTCATCTCCCAATGGCTTCCGCGCTTCGAACGGCACACGAGACTCTGATGGTTGGTCTTCCTCAGAGCCTGCGAAGCAGCAATCCGCTAAACCCTTCTCAAACTCGTCTGGTTCTCATCCCATCTCTTCTGGGAGAACATTACAAACATCATCACACTCATCATATGTTCCTGTTGCCGCTCTCAGCCCGCATTCACATGCTGCAGCTACTGGCTCCCAGTCGTCAACAGTGACAGCACCTTCTGCTTCGGTTACTTCTCCGGCACTCTCTGCCAAGTCTCCACGGAGTTTGACCTCGCGTCGCTCATCAAGTACGGCAGACATTTCACCTTATCTATCAAAAGCAACAGAAATACCCTCTTCTGCGAAGCATCTCAAGCAGCTGGCATTACTGGAGTCTGTAGCTGATGAGTCTGCTCGAATGACTCCACTTCTGCAAAGTCGCAGTGCGGTTCCAGTCAATGGCATTGTGCCCTCTGCCCATGTATCTATTCCACCTTTGGCACCCAAAGATGCAAACGTGATCTATTCGTCTGCTCCTTCTATGGTGCCACCACTCAGCCCTGCATTCCCCATACTTTCTTCTAATACATCTACACGTGCTTTGGACGATCCTTTCCAGGTGAGACCCCGTACAAGCCAGGCAGTTCATCGACCCCTCTATCCGATTCCTAGCAATACACCAGCAAGCATGAGTATGAGCCAAAGCCAACTGTTTGCACTCATGAATCCTTCTGCAGTTTCTGCTCCCGTTCCACATTCTTTACCACCGCTAGGTGCTTATCGTTTCCCGCCACAATCTCTTTATCCTGCAACACCATCCCATCAAGTACCTCTTCCTCCTTTTCCTGCGCTACAGGGTTTTGCACCAATTCTTCACCCAGGCTCCGTCCCACCTCTCCCTCAGCATTTGCCTCTATCTCCACCTGCTCTGCCATCTGCAATTAACTTATCTTCTCAAGCAAACAGAGGCATTTCTAACAATCCTTTACTGTCCATTCTGAATGGGAATGCTAAAGCGACACCTAACGGTTTTGGACCAGCGTAGATTATTCAATTTATTTCGCACTATTGTTCCGTTTACCTGCCTTGTATCGTTTTATCTCACTTTGCATATCATATTGCGCATTCTTTTCACTTGCCTTGTCGCTGCCAGCTCACAGCCTGCCTTTCTTGATATAGTTACTATTCATGCCTTGTTTTATAAGTACTATCGTAATCTCCCATGATGCACTAGCTATCTTTCATACTTGCGTATCCAATCGTTCTCAGTCTTTACTTTCATTTTTTGTTCCTGATGCAATTTCTGGTCTGTACAATGTGTCCTTCATACCACCTCACTCTCAGGTTTGATATCCTTAAGTACTGTCTACGTAGTACCGACTTTGTGTATTCTATAGCAGACTCAACAATCGTGTTTGAAAACGCAGAAGCGTTAATTGTATGTCCAGCAACATGTGAGGCTCTTCGAAAAGGTCGACGTCAAATCGATTGCCCAACATGATCAGTACCTCAAATTCAGCTCGTTCCAAGCAGCAAGAGACACTGGTAGATTCAAGAACATTTATTGCCTGTTAAATGAATGTAAAATTATAAAGAAACAGTGCGGAACAAGGACAGCAAGGCAGAGAGCAACGCAAAAATGATATAATGGTACAGTGGGCCAGAATGAAAGTAAGGATGCGACGATAAATACATGGACTAATGCAACACGATGAGGAGTCCAAAGTATGAATGCTGGATTCCAGACTCACTCAGCTAGCAGTGCACGAATCTCGGCTATGCAATTGGTAAGCTGAGCATACACTTCTTTCGCGTTTTCCAGAAGTGGTTTGATATTTTCTGGTGTCATAGCAAGCTTTGTATCAGGTAGCAGAGGACGTGGTGGCATGGATCTCACGGAACCAGTTTTCTCGATGTGTCTTGACCTAGAGGGAGGCCGTCCAGAACTCGATCCTATCTTCAAGGACACTTTCGATCCTCGATGATGATCATGGTCATCCACGTTCTCCTCTACATTTGACAACCGGGTTGCCCGACTGGGTACGCCGACTGGAGATGAGTCACCCCATAGAGAGGACTGGGAGTTACTCGCAGACCTCTTGTTTGGAGTAATTGGTCGTCCGGAAGGTAGCTGGACATCTTGCATATAAGGTGAACGGCCTCGGATAGTCGCTGCATCTTTCGTGCGCGTTTCAGTGTCAAACTCTGTTGGATAGTCCAGGCGATCCCAATCCTCTTCGTCTCCTCCAGTACTGCTGCTCGACCCTCTATTGTGTACACCAACACTAACATTGTCCGTCGATACACCGCTAATGCTAGAGCCCTGCGTGGATGCGGCTGGAGAGGGCTTGCTTTTCCCGCCTATGCGGAAAATGGAAGCCAAAGAGGGTCGTCGAGGGGATGGCTTCATCGACAAGGAGGAGGTATTGTAGGGGGAGCGTGAGTAATAATCCTGGTCTCTATCTCGCGCAGAGGTCACCGAGTCGGGGCCAGAACTCGTCTTTGCTCGTCTTCGGCCATAGGTGGCAACCTTCTCCCGAGGATGTCGTCGCTGGCTGTCTAATGACGACTCGGTGCTAAGAGATGTTGAAGAAACCGGTACTGACATGGGAGAATTTTCGGTATAGCTCTTTTTCAGTGACCTCAGCATATCTCTCAAACCACTCATCCCAACCAACCGACTACTTCGCCTCTTTTTCGTTGGAGAAATTCCACCACTGTGTACAGCAGAGCTTTCCTCCGAAGGTAATGTAATGGTACTGTTCATTGCCTCACCCCATCTCCAATCTCGATTGACAGTCGCGCTGGCTTCTTCGGTAATAGGACCTCGGGATGTATCGATGACGAAAGAGGAATCCGGGTTGTTAAGCATCTCACGGAGCAATAGCAACTGGCGTTGGCTGAGATCATGCCGCCCAGTGGAAGCACGCCATGCCATATTGGGTGGGCTGGCTAAAGGGGGGCCAGAGTGGCCTGCACTACTTGAAGATCCGGGGACGGGTGTCGGAGGTTTTGACTGTTCTCCAGACAAAGTGATAGCCCTCTCTCTACTTCTCTTGCCCTCCGTAATGACCGGATAAGTACTTGACATACTCGGTGCAGATACACTAGTGGAAGGAGGCGAAGTCGAAGCCGAGCCTGCTGTACCACTACCGAGATCTATAAGCAACTCAGCGCATTCCCAGGTAATTCTATACTTGGAATTGATGGTATAGAATGCAGCAGCGAGATTCTTGTAAGCCTGATGAGGAGCAGGGGCTGGGTTCGTGGGGCTTGTATTGGATCGGACGCGGGAAAGGGGGCGAAAAAAGTTGGGCGAGGCAGCCCTTGAAGAAGCTTGCTGAGCGTGAATATCGAGTACGTTTTGGACTTCAGAGACCAGACTATGATAAATTCGTTGAAGTTCCCTCAGTTCTATAGGTAAAATATAGTCAGGAACATGCAAAAGATAAGTACTGGCGGATAAGCTTACGTTCAACATTGGAAGCAAATTCTCGGACCATACTCAGATCTCGCCTTAGCCCAACTTGTGCTTGGCTAATCCTCGCCGGAATCTTTAAATCTCCAAGGGAGTTACGCCTTGGAACATTACTTGATGCAGTCGGTAGGCTACTGGCACTGATACTAGGTGCAACCGTTGAGCGGCCCAAAGACGCAGATTGAGGAGAAGAAGGTGGTTTATTAACAGAGGGTTTAATTGGACTGCTTGCGAGACTAGAAGCCGTCGAAGATGAAGGAAGAAGCAGATTATCCAAGCTGACTGGCGGGATAGGCTGTGCAGATTTGCCTATAGTAGCATCACTAGCAACTCGAGGTGGCGAAGGTGGCTGGAGTTCAATGGGTGGTAGTAGTGTACCTGATCGGGGACGCGTACTAGCAGACGGCGCATCCAAGTCTACATCCATCACATCACCGTTGACTTGGCTCTCCTTCGGCGAAGGACTGCGTTGTTTTTCTTGAGAGTTTCTTATGCCTTCCCCAACACTAGCTAAGGACACACCGCTCTTTGTGCGTTTATGCTTCCCAACAAGACTGATCCTTCGCACGTTCCCCATGAAGCTTCTGCTTCCTTCGGTTTCCTCTCGCTCTTTCTCTACTCGCTGATCCCGGCTCTTAGACCTAGAGAAAGACCTCGTTCTAGACCTCTTTCCCTCCTTCCCAGCCAAATCATCCGAACTTCCAGCAGAAGCTCCACTAGCTCGACCAAGCCCTAATCCTCCATATGAAGCATGCCTAGGCTGCTGTGGGGTCATCGAGTGCCTGTTTTTCTTTTTCTTTGACGGGCTTCTGCCGTGGACAACGTCGGAATCGAGCCCTAGCTCCATCTCCAGATCTGAAGGCAAATCACCACTAGACGTCAGAGCGTTTGCGTGACTTGCGACTGGCAGACCGTCGATGTCGTTCAACGGGCCATTATTCCTCCGGATCGGAACAAAGCCAAAACTCTTGCGTTTCACCAACTTTGAAGGCGTGTCAAATGGCACGTCCACGCCTGTACTAGCTGGCGCTCCAGATCTGGTAGAGGCTTTAGGAGTATGGATGAAAGACGAATGGGGATTATCATTCAATTCGGATTTGGACGACGAGGAGCTGGCGGCCATAGAACTTCCGTGATTGCCGCTACTAGAGGCCCGAAAAAACCAATTTGACCTGGAAGAGGAAGTTGTGGGTAGACCGCTAGCGCTTGGAGGGCGAGGAGTATGCTCTTGCATGATACCGGACAAGTCTAACACAAAAATCAAAACAAGGCAGGTGGATCGAAAGAAAAGCTTCACGTACCAGCCTGTCGCTCTGTCTCCTGAAGCATTACTTCACTTGGTGTTGAGCTTGCGCGCTTCTTCCGCACACCCCACTTCTTCACACTTCCAATCCTGCTAAGAAGTGGTGTCTTGGAAGGAGGAGACGATGGACCGACAGATGAGCTACTTAGAGGACTGGTTATAACGTCTGGTGAAGTTGCGGGCGGAGGGGTTGACAACGGGGGTGTCTGAGGGTGAGCACGCACACCTTCATCAACACCCCGTCCCTCGATACTTTCACGACTCGTATTCATAGTATATAGAGGGGACGCTGGGTTGCGTATGCTCAATTCCATTGCAGGCTCGTGAGGTCTACTCTTCTTCCGCAACCGCCGCCGCTCGCGCTCTTTGTGAATAGGTGGACTAGGAGGAAGGTTCGCAAGGCCAGTAATGGAAGAACGGGATATGGTGGGTCGAAGATGAGTAGTCGAATTATTGTGGTAGTAAGAATAGGCTACAGAATCACGTCCAGTAGTAGGAACAGAAAACACAGAGGCTGTCGGTGAACGAGGGAAAGGTTGTTCGTGAGGCGCAGTGTTCAGAAGAGAGAAGGGTATGGGGGGAACGGGAGGAGGGGGAGATGCATTGTTTGTTGTTGCCAGACGTGAAAGGACCGCACGCCGTGAACGCGCTGTGACAGTGCGATCCTCTTCTTTGTCCAAATTGAAACCCATATCGTCGTCGTCGTCATCATCATCATCAGCGTCACCATGATAGGCTTGGTGTCCCTCCGAAGGCAAGTAAGGATCATGCTGTTGTTTAGATGGTGTGGCAGGCATCAAGTCAAACTCGTCATCCCAACTCTCAGGTTCCATATTGGCGCCTAGACGCGAAAACGATGCCGAGTCTGAAGATTGACGCGGCCTGGAACAAATTTTCCTTGCGGAGCTTCTCTGAGCAGGGGAATCAGCCTTGTCTTCAAAGTCGTCGTCCCAGTTCTCTGTCGAACTAGTCGGAAGTCGTCTCGTAGGCGTAGAAGGTCCCTGTTCGGCCCAATTAGATAATTTTGACGTATCAAAAATCGTCTCCATGTCGTCTGCGGCGGGAATGGCTGAGGGCCGCTTGTCATGTGCTGAAGGAGACATACGTAGGTCGTTATCCCAGTCCTCTGTGAAATGCGAACTTGTGGTAGATATTCGAGTGCGCCCTGGTGACACAGCAGAGTGAGAATCTGTGGCAGCGTTACTGTTGTTAGCATTCTGGTGAAATTCAAAGTCGTCGTCCCAATTCTCGGAGGGTACTGGTAAAGTAGAAAAAGAGAAAAATAGGTGCATTAGCATGATAAAAGTACGCGTCGTAGAATGAAGACGTGCCAGATGGGGGAGGACTGAAGACTGTGGCCATTTCGAAGAACTTTCATGAGGAGACGTAAGGATTACTCGTGGAGGGACGTGTAGAAAGCTCGTTTCAAGTCGTTTAAGTCTCTTGTGAGGGAGGTCAAAGTTGGCGGCTAGCTACCCCTTACCAAATACGTTGTCCCGGAAAATTATGTAATAATCCATATTCGGTCGTCTTTCTTCTCTTTGCAGATGGAAATCATATCTACTGCCAATTATCATGAAATACCGTTCCTTATCACATTCATGGTTCGAAGCTGTTTGTTTTGTGGCTGCATTGCAAGTCAAATATTCGGTCAGCAAGAGAAATTGACGACTCAAAGCTATTCTACCAGTTTGGCTGTACGTCAGTTGTCAGTCGGCCAAATAATGGATGGGCTCAGTTGATTGCTGGCCCAACACTGAGGCCTTGAGGCCCGAGGCCCAAGCATTGAGCACTGAGAAGCTGCTCGTTGTGGCCTGTGCAGGACTCGAGACGAGTTGATATTTCATCATCGATCACTTATAGTAGACTCCAGAAAAGTGTATTACATAAAATATCCTTCTCTGTCTCCTCTCCATCTAGCCTGTATATTATCCTAGACCCTTTCATGGGTGTTATTGCTCTTAACTAGTTCAGCACCTATCTAATTCTTCTTTCTTCTCATCATGCTCAGCGGTAGCGGTATCAAAATCTTTACTGGTGCGGTTCTTTTCTCTTCAACATTCGGCACTCTCAAAAAAAAAAAAAATTTCCTCTCATAGGCACTAGCCATCCAGAGCTTGCAGAGATTATTGCACGGCGGTAGTTCTTTCTTTTGTCTCGCCATTCATTCCAATTCATGGAGTGATTTCATCCAGCCTTGGTCTTCCTTTGGGCAAAGCCGAGGTCACTCGCAGCGGCATAGGCGAGACCAATGTTCGCATTGGAGAGTCTGTGCGCGAGGACGATGTCTACATCATCAATACAGGCTGTGGTGCAGTCAACACTGCTCTTATGGAACTTTGTATAATGATTCATGCCTGCAAGATCGCCAGCGCAAAAAGAATCACCGCAGTGTTGCCGCTCTTCCCGTATGCACGTCAAGACAAAAAGGACAAGAGCCGAGCGCCCATTACCGCCAAACTGGTTGCAAACATGATACAAAAGGCGGGGTGTGACCATGTTATTGTATGTGTGATTTTCAATCTGCTGCGTAATATTTGCCATGGACGTCTAATGCTAATGTGTCGCACAGACGATGGATTTACACGCCTCTCAAATTCAGGGTTTTTTTGATGTCCCCGTTGACAAGTGAGTCGATTAAGTAAATCTAGCTCCGGCAGTCATCTCATGTAAGAGCATATCCGACGTCACTTTGACAGTGTGAGCGTTTGCGCTAGCTCTGTTTTTGTTCCCAGAAAAACTGACACATGATGATGATGAAAGCTATATGCGGAACCGTCCGCGATACTGTACATCCGTACGCATTTCAATCTCCAAGACGTAGTGATTGTTTCACCTGATGCCGGAGGAGCGAAACGGTGAGTAACCGCCGTATCCAGGGTTATCGACTATTTCGACAACTAAATATGATTCGGATCTATTAACCGTAGAGCCACATCGATCGCAGACCGGTTAGGCGTAGACTTCGCGTTGTTCCACAAAGAACGGAAGAAGGCTAACGAAGTGTCGAGAATGGTCCTCGTGGGCCACGTTAAGGACAAGACGGCGATCCTGGTCGACGACATGGCAGATACGTGCGGCACACTGTGTCTCGCAGCCCAAAACTTGACAGAAGCGGGGGTGGCCAAAGTCTACGCGATTGTGACACATGGAATATTGAGTGGAAATGCGCTGAAATCGGTGGAAGCGAGCGCACTTGAGAAGCTGATCGTGACAAACACGCTGCCGCAACAAGAGAATCAAGCGGCGTGCTCGAAGATAGAGGTGATTGACATTGGGGTTGTTCTGGGAGAAGTGATTAGACGCAGCCACTACGGGGAAAGTGTTTCAAAGCTTTTCCATGAAGTACCGTATTAAAAAGAAGAAAACTGTAGTATGTACTGGATATTATGGTACATATAGGAATATTTAGATGTAAAAAAGATAATTTATTATGCGATAAGTAGCTAAGCTTGGCCGGACCGTGGCATTTCTCATAAGCGGAGTTGGTTCTTTTTACTCCAGTAGCCGAGGATTGAGGTGGAAGCTTGTTATGTTCTGCTGAACTGCTGCTCGTCGAGTGTGCTGGGCAATGCTACGAGTATCATGTACCCTAATCCTCAACATGTCCATTCAAACCGACAGCAGCACCAGTCCCCCGCCCCAAAGGACCCCATCACCGTGCTCGGTATCCCTTCTGTACACATCGAGAACAGCCGTCTCGTCGTCGGCTCCTCCCAGTCTAGTCAGTTTTCTCCCTTGGCCTTCTTTCTTGTCGTATTCACCTTTATTTCAGGCTCTAACCGCTCCTACACCCCGCTCAAGGTCCTCGGTGACGGCTCCTTTGGAACTGTCTGGCTCTGTGATTGGCATGGAGTTCTACCCCCCAATACACCCTTGTCCCCCATGCAGTGTGGTGCTGGTGCAAGGCCGGAGTGGGCTGGAAAGCGTCTCGTAGCAGTGAAGAGGATGAGAAAGAAGTGGGAAGGCGGTTGGGACGAGTGTCAGAAACTGAAGGAGCTCGAGGTGCGTATCCTACATACACGCCGTTGTCTTGTAATTCCCCTAATTTCTCTCTTTTCTTCCAGTCGCTGCGCGCAATACCTTTTCATCCTAATATAATACCGCTCTACGACTTTTTTCTAATGCCCTCTACAAAAGAGCTCTATTTCGTCTTCGAGTCTATGGAAGGCAACCTTTACCACCTCATCAAAACCAGAAAGGGTCGTGCTCTTGCCGGTGGTCTCGTCTCCTCTATCTTCTTTCAGATCGTCTCTGGTCTCGACCATATACACACTCATGGCTACTTTCATCGCGACATGAAGCCAGAGAACGTTCTTGTCACCACCACCGGTCTCTTCGACTATACCTCCCTATCCCCCATTGCTCCTCAAAACGCTCCTCCAGAGAGGGATGTCGTTGCCATCATTAAACTAGCAGACTTTGGCCTAGCCCGGGAAACGAAGAGCAAACCACCCTACACCGAATACGTGTCTACTCGATGGTATCGTGCCCCAGAAGTTTTGCTTCTCAGCCGAGATTACTCTAATCCCGTCGATATGTGGGCTCTCGGTACGATCATGGCAGAACTTGTCAACTTACGGCCATTATTTCCGGGGTCAAACCAGGCTGATCAGCTGGGGCGTATTTGCGAAATTCTTGGCGATCCCAGTGATGGCTATGGACTCGACGCCTCACAAGCTCCCATTGGCGGCGGGCCTTGGCCATGGGGCATTAAAACGGCTCAAGAATTCGGGTTCGAGTTTCGCAGGGTGAGTTGTCTCTCGCTTTGATCGTAGTCTCGTCAGTGTTGACTTGTTCATTAGACGCAGCCTCAAGACATTCACTCCCTCTTCGACCGATCAGTACCCTTGTCTCTCATACACTGTATACGTGATCTGCTCAAATACGATCCTGATGCACGGCTGACAAGCCGCCAGTGTCTGCACCATCGTTACCTTGCGGAAACTTTGCCCCGAAATAACATCCCACTACCGCCTGGAGTACGGCAATCGTCTTCACTACCCTATACCGCTTCGCCACAACGCAACGGCGTCACACCTCCAGACTCCTTATCCTCCCCCCGACCTAATCCCTCACCATACTCACATTCCTCACAGCTTCGGCCTCCTCATCAAATACCCAATGCGACGGCTTCGCACCGTGCCCCATTTTTTCCTCAAGATCCTTCCCCACATACTCGCGCTCATTCACATTCACCTTCACCCAATCCACGTCTATATCAACATCCTGCTCAAGGTTCTTCAGGTCTTATACATGAAGAGTCTCGCTCCGCCGATCAATCTTGGGTTACGAGTACCAACGGGGGTGACTACCCCATGGACATATCTCCTCAAACAGAAGGTCCAGACGAATATATTCCAAACGGCCACCCGATGGATGTTCAGCCCACACCCACGGCACAAGACTACTCGTCTCGACCCGACCCGACACTTGGGGACTCGACTGACGTCGGTCAATCCCACGGCACCAAGCTCGCCAAACTGTCTGGACTCAGCTTTCATAAGAAGCATACGATACGGAGCTTGTTTGGTGGTGACAAGTCACATCACCATCAGCCAGAACTGCCGCCTGTGCATGAGATACCTGCCGCGTCGACCTCGACTGGCTCACTGAAGAGGACGCAGTCAGCAGGGTCTGACAGGTCGGTTAGACGAGATCCACATTCCCCGCTGCGAGAGCCGATACGCCAGGATGACCTGAAGAGGATGAACAAGAAAGAGGCCGAGAGGTTACATCGAGAAGCGGAGAGACAGCGGCGAGCCCTAGCGGAGAAGAATCAGCGTGAGCAAGCAAGGGCGGTCATGCACAAGCGGAACATGCTCCTTCAACAGAAGTCCGCGAAGGAGGCTCCAGATATCGAGTGGTCAGGCGGCTCCTCGGAGAAGCCACATCCTGCTTCGACGTCTTCGATTGCGAAAGGCAAGCAAGCTGCTACGGGCCCTATACGGAGAGATCGAGAATCTCCTCTGCATGTGAACGGCACCAGCGCAGTCAGTGCCGCTTCTGGGAGATTTGTGCATTCGCCTGTACCGACGAATGACCAGCCTGTAGGCTTCAACGATTGGAGAGGTGGCGAGAGAGTGACGAAAGTACGGCGAATGGATCTGGACGACGAGCACTCAATGTCATCATCCGACGTCCATAGTACGGGCCGGATGTCATCGATATCGTTTGCGACTGTCGATAGCGATCCAGGACCATCAAGGATACGGAATAGACCTAGTCTATTTGGTTTAAATCGGATGACCTCTACTTCGTCATTACGGACGTCCTTTGATGACTTTTCGCCTTCCGCTCGATCTTCTCATTCATTCTCGTTAGAGGGCCAACTTGCGAACGACTTTCGAACACAAGCCTCGATGGAGCCCGAAACGCCGCTCACCGGCAGCCTATCACCACCCCCAATGCAATTGCTTTCGCTTTCTCCCTCACTTTCTCCGCCCATATCACCTTCTCCTCAGTGGATGCAGGTGCCTCAGCAGCGTACTGAGACGCTCTCATCACGGCGTGGTCAGGCGCCTTCTTTTATCAATGTCCCACAACCTCCGGCACGTAGTAACTCATATAGTCCATATGAGTTCAACGGCCAGTTTCATGGGAATGGGCACCCTCCAAACTCAGGACATTTGAATAAAACAGAAATTAATCCCATATTCAAAGTGGTGAGTTATAAATGGGATGATGAGGGAGGAGACAAGCCTGATGACATTTCTGGTAACTTCATTCAGCCGCCGCTACCGACACCAACTTCCGCCGATCCCACAGAAGAGTCCTTTTCCACAACGTCCTTACCACCTTTCTCCCAGCTGGAAGCTGTCGCTGGCGGTGGCTATGATTATCCCCCTCTATCACCCATGTCGTTTACCGCGCCTTCGGAGGATGCTTCATCTCCATAGATGTTACTACACTCGTTGCCCCGTTCTGTGCACTTTTCTTATTATTTGCTCTCTCTCTCTGTCTTGTTTTTTTAACCTTATTTCTTTTTCTTTCGCATCTCGTTGCTGATTGTCGTCCACACTCGTTCATTCTTTCGCTTCTTTTTCTCTCGGTCTATCTCACAAGCATTTTTTCCATCTCTCGCATTTGCCCCCGGACCCAGGAGGTGTACCCCAAGGCTTATAATTTCTCCGGTGTCGGTGTTGCATTCCTAGTAATTTGCTCAAACCCTCGTTCATTCTTCGCCGTATCATACCTACTGTCGCTAGTTGCATGACCACAGCCGGACCTAGGCATAGTAGACCCAACGATATATGTATTATTACATTCACCGGCTTCAACGAAAGGACAAGGCCGTGTTAAAATAAATTGGGGAAAACACGCAGCGGTGATGTGTGACATGAACTTCCATGACATGACTATGTACGTGAACATATCAGATAAAAGAACCTCAAATTCTAGGTTCGGACGTCCAGAAGCTGCGGTGTACTCATGCTGAGACATTAATGCGGACCGATACATTGTTGCTTTATGTATTAGTACGTAGTGGACGAGTCCGAGTTCAATGATGATGGTGAGGAGCTTGCTCAAAACGGAGACCACTGTAGTCGGGAGAGGTCGTCAGCAAAGGGTGCAAAACTAGGCTAGAGATATACATGCCAGTATCTGAAAAGCGAAGCCACAAAGATCATCATCAATTTAACTTTCTTTGGGTAAAAAGAAGCAGCAGGATGAATGAATCTCACCCGCAAGCACGAGGTCCAGGTTGGTCCTGTCACTGAGAGTTAGCAATAATATATTTAACTGACAGAGAGCATGCAATCCTCACCAGGTTGATGTATATTTTGGGGTGACCCAGTGGGCCACTTCCTAAGAGCATAAACCGGGGATGTCAACTACAAGCACGAACTGTACCAAAAATGTAAGACGTACCTCCATCACACACTGCCTTCCGTCCGTTCACCAGTCTAATAGGTTCATTTGCTATGAGCTCCATGGCACTGAGAGGATTCGGTTGCAGTTCCATTGCAGTTTGCTCAAATCGAGGGCCAGACGCAGCAGTCGGGCGAGGTCGCTGATTAACAGACCATGTCGTAGGATAGTTGGGTGCCTGCTGACCGCTCACGGGAGCCGACGGGGTAGAGCCAGCAGCGACTGGAGTTGAAGGAGAGTTGGGTGCAGCAGTAGAGGATGCGCGCGCGAGCGACCTCAAAGCTCCAGACTTTGAGAGCAAGCGAAGACTCATCATGGTGGAAGGGTATGGAAGAGTTCAAATTGCTGATCCGGACGTCTATATTCGGCAATCGCTCCCCGACCCCGCCACGCGAATCTACTGCATCCTTCCCAATCCTCTCAAGTTGATTTGACAAAAACTAAATTGAATCGTAACTATTTTACAATGCTAGTGTATCGAATACAGATGCCCAATAAATTATATACTTGTTCTAATCAGATACCGAAACTATTTAGTCCATCTCTTCAATTTCAATGTCATCATCGTCAATTTCCATCAAGTCATCTCCTACTGCTGTCCCCTCGTGATTGGGAAGAATAATGAGACGGTTGTGAGGACCATCGAAGCGTACACGAACAACTTCCCCGTCCCTAATACGGTCCGAGAGAATCATAACCGACAAGGGATTCAACAACTCTTGCTGGATAGAGCGATTCAAGGGACGGGCACCGTATGTAGGTGAGTAGCCCACAGAGCTAAGATAACTCTTGGCGGCGGCATCGATGTCGAGGGTAATCTTTCTCTCAGAAAGCCTGGCCTCAACTTCCTTCAGACGAATGTCAACAATTTTTAGGACATGCTTGCGAGAAAGAGGACGCTGTGAAGATAGTAGGTAAGCAACTTCAATAAGATGAATAGAAACCGAGAGATACTCACGAAGACAATGATTTCGTCAACACGATTAACGAATTCTGGAGGGAAGTGGGCCTGTATGGCGCCAAGCACCAGTTGTCTAGTCTGGGGGTTCACTGGACCTTCACCCATATCGTTGAGATATGCCGCACCCAAATTGGAGGTCATGATAATAACAGTGTTTCTGAAGTCGACGACACGGCCTTGGCCGTCAGTAAGTCGACCGTCATCTAGCACTTGCAAGAACAGAGTGACGAATTCTCGGCTAGCTTTTTCTATCTCATCAATGAGGACGATACTGTAAGGCTTGCGTCGAATATATTCCGTCAATTGCCCTCCAGAGTCGTGTCCAACGTATCCCGGAGGTGCACCAATCAAACGAGCTATCGAGTGCTTTTCCGAGTACTCAGACCCGTCAATCCGGATCATTGCATCGGGAGAATCGAAAAGCAAGGTCGCAAGCTGCAAAAGTACTATTAGCCCAGGTCCATCAATATCTAAAAATGCAAGCTTACTGTCTTGGCCATAAGAGTTTTACCGGTTCCGGAGGGCCCAGCCATCAAGAAACTAGCAATGGGTCGCTGAGGATTAGACAATCCACTTCTGGACAGTCGAATGGCGTTAGCGACCGCCTTGACAGCTTCAATCTGACCCACAACATTGTCGGACAGAATCTTCTCCATGCGCAGCAACTTCTCCTTTTCCGAAGACATAAGGCGAGTCACAGGAATTGATGTCCAGCGAGCGACAATTTCAGCGATCTGTTCAGGAGTGACGGTATCCGCACCTCCGCTCTGCTCATCATCTTCGGCAGCTTTCTTGACCTCAAGCTGTTTCAGACGGGTTTGCAGATCAGGGATAGCATAGTACTTCAGATCGGACGCTGTGGCAAGGTCATACCTATGAAATTTGATCAGACAGCCGAAAGGATGAAAGATAAAGATACTAATTACTCACTTTCGTTCAGCATCCTCTGCCTTGGCCTTTAACTCATCAATTTTCCGGCGGACAACGTTGATTTCGTCACCACGTCGTTTCTCGTTTTCATATGCGGTCTTGAGAGGTTGGAGCTCGTCTTCGACATCTGCAATTGCTTTACGGGCGGCTTTAAGACGCCCTTTGCTCGCCTCATCCTTCTCACGCTCCAAAGCGTGAATTTCGACTTCGAGCTCAAGCTTCTTTCGTTGCAGCTTGTCGATGGCTTCCGGCTCGGTCTCACGAGTAACACGTACACTAGAAAAGCACCAACGATTAGTAACGACTTTTTTTTATTGAAATGAATAAATCGAATTCTTACCTAGCGCAAGCTTCGTCGACTAGGTCAATGGCAGCATCAGGCAATCGTCTTGAAGTCAAATAACGATGAGCCAAAGTTGCAGCTTGTATAAGAGCGGGATCCAAGATCTTGACACCGTGATGTACTTCATATTTTTCCCTGATGCCGCGAAGAATGCTAATGGTCTCGGAGACTGTTGGCTCATTGACGATGACTTGAGCGAACCGTCGTTCGAGAGCGGCATCAGTCTCAATGTATTTCCTGTACTCTGCTAGTGTCGTAGCGCCAATGCAACGAAGTTTGCCTGAAACCAATACAAGTCAATAACCTGTACTTGAACTTAAAATCATAATCACTTACCTCGTGCAAGCAGAGGTTTGAAGAGATTGGCGGCGTCCATACCTCCACCTTCAGAGCCCCTTCCAGCCATGATCAGGTGGAGCTCATCGATGAAAAGGATGACTCCAGGACCTCCGTTCTCGGCTGCCTTCTCAACTTCGTTCAGAACTGACTTGATACGTTCCTCGTACTCTCCTTTGTATTTGGCACCAGCCATAAGAGCACCCATATCGAGCGAGAAGAGACGGCAAAGGAGACTTGCAGGGACATCGCGCTTGACAATTCGTTGTGCGAGACCTTCTGCTATCGAAGTCTTACCAACACC
Source organism: Neonothopanus nambi (assembly GCA_003987895.1). NCBI lineage: Eukaryota > Fungi > Basidiomycota > Agaricomycetes > Agaricales > Omphalotaceae > Neonothopanus > Neonothopanus nambi. The sequence goes on along the minus strand of RCHF01000600.1, from coordinate 5,640 downwards.
AGGCTCACCAATAAGCACCGGATTGTTTTTCGTCCTATGACCTATGTGAGATTCGTATTTTAATGCAGTAACAATGGACAAACCTTCGACACAGAATACGGATTGCACGCCTGATCTCATTGTCACGACCGATGACAGGATCAATTTTTCCTTCTTCTGCCAATGCAGTGAGGTCTACGGCGTACTTTTGTACTGAATATGCATATAGTCAGCTTTTGATTATAAGTACTGATCAATTCTGAGACTTACGTGCGTCAAAGCCCTCTTCTGCCGTCTTTGTTTCAACACGACGGTTGCCTCGAGTCTGTTCAATGGCAGTTTTCAGTGTTGCTTCGGTGAGACCAGCCTCTTTCAGGACTGGACTGATGGAGGAGTCGCGGATGAGGGCAAGTAGGATATGATCTTGGGCGATATACGAATCGTGCATCGTCTTTTGAAGACTTTGTGCGAACCGAAGGACTTTTAAGGAGGCAGCGCTGAGTGACGTCTCTTCTGGAGGAGGATCCTGCGTGGGCAAGCGCACAATGATCTTCTGAAGAGCGCGCTTGATAACAGCAGGGTCACCTCCCGCCTTCTGAATGACAGAAGTGAACAACGACGCTGCGGCACCTTCACCAGCGCCTTCATTCAGTAAAGCGAAGGCAATATGAGCTGGATGAACTATAATACAAATATATAAGTGAGTAAAGCAGAGATGAAAAATAAACTATGTACTTACCTTGAGCATTGGCATAGTCTTTGGCAAGTTGTATAGCAGTGGCGAGAGACTGCTGTGTTTTATCAGTGAATTCAAAGTTTGAAGTCATTATAGAGAGATAGGTTTTGGGGGTATATTGTGAGATGCAAGTCTCGGAAACGCGCGCCTTTTGTACTAGTTGCTGTTGAGCATTGCAGTAAGATCTCGATTAGAGCAGAACCTTCCAGTCACTTCAGCTGTGACGTCATATCCACGTGACACCTCGACACGCATGTCACAGCTATGTCACATTATTGTCACACAGCTGAGCTTCATCACGTGCTAATTGCTGCCTCCATGGCGGACACTCACATCTCCATCCCTTTAGGTATTTTCATCGGTTTATTAGCTTCATTCATTCAATCTCTAGGTCTCACTATTCAACGAAAGAGTCATGTTCTTAACCAACGCTTGCCAGAACATGAGCAACGTCTAGAGCATCGAAGACCGTAAGTGGACGTCCCACATGTTTCACTTGTCGATAACTGATTCTAATAAACTCAGTCTGTGGCTGCTGGGTTTCGCCATTTTCATATCTTCGAATGTTCTTGGGTCTCTTGTTCAGATTGCCTCCCTACCTGTCGTAATTCTCGCTCCTCTCGGTGCTGTCTCACTCTTATGGAATGCATTTTTTGCCCGACTTCTTCTTGGAGACGTCTTCTCTGCCTGGATGATTCTCGGCACGCTGTTTATCGCAGGGGGAGCTGTACTTATTGCTCTCTTTGGTATTGTACCGGAGCCAACCCGATCTCTTGAAGATCTTTTGGACCTTTTCCGGAGACCGACATTTGTTGTGTATTTCTCTCTCCTCGGCGCAGTGGTTCTAATTAGCTTGGCTGTCGTATGTCGAGTTATTCTATGCTTCTATCTACTTACCGCTAATGCTTCTTGTCTATGTATAGACACATTTAACTGAATACCGGCTATCGCGAAAAATGACCACGAAGTTTGCGCCGTCTTCAACAGGTCCTACACCACAAATTACGCTAGAGGCTCCCACTCATCCCTCGACACTGACAACCGGAGTGACTGATACAGTCACTGATGCTATCACTAATGAACGTACCCCCTTACTCGACTCCAAATCTCGAGCCTCTACACGTTCGCCGTCTTTCTCCTCGATTATACGCGAAGACCCGAGTTTTCGCGCTATGGATCGCACAAGACTACTTCTTGCCATTTCGTATGCCTCATTCTCCGGCATTATTTCTGGCATGTGCCTACTCTTTGCTAAGAGCGGTGTAGAGCTCCTGCTGCTGACTCTTCAAGGACAAAATCAATTCTGGAGATGGCAAGCATGGATTCTTGTGCTCGCACTTGGTATATTCGCTCTTCTGCAGCTGTGGTATCTTCACAAGGGACTAGTTCTAGCTGACCCAACATTAGTTTGCCCCTGTAAGTTCACAGTTCACGTTCATGTTTGCTTACATTTCAACAATGGCTTATTCACTTTCTTAGCGGCATTCTGTTTCTATAATTTGTCTTCAATCGTGAACGGACTAGTCTACTTCGACCAATTTTCTCTCATCTCTGCATTACATCTAGTCCTTGTCGGACTGGGTATCGTCATTCTACTCATTGGCGTATGGATCGTCAGCATTCAAGCTGGGGGCGGCGCAGTCGATGTAGCAGGAAGTTGGGAAGAGGGAGAGGCTTTGAGCGATGAAGAAGCAGCAGAATTAGATGAGGAATGCACTGAAGATGTTCAAGCAGCGACCAGCGTCGAAGCCGCTCTCGAACGAAACCTCGGGTCTGCTGAAGAGACCGAGAGTGCTCATATTGAATGGGGAACAAGATCTGAACCACTCATGGGCATGCTTTCCACCTCTCCAGAAGTTTCACGCGAATTCGGTTCCCTGGCAGATCCGTCACTAAGCCCGAGATCTATCTCATCGCAACCTCCTTCCCAATCCGTTTCGTCTCATCTTACTTCCCCACGCACGCGCGCAGGCGGTTCACATCGCCGAAAATCAACGATTGACTCCTATATCAATACCCAGCAACACCGTAGTCTCACGCATTCATATTACAGCTCATATAATACTCATGCTAATACTCACACTTTACGGCCTCCCTTGTCACCTACTCTCCCGACGGTCTCTGCACTCGCTGGCGCTGGGTTCCAGATTGGACTTTCCCCAGTTAGTCCCGGGTTTACGATTGTCCCGTTGGAGAGGAGAAGGAGGATCAGTAGTGGCTTAGGCGGGCCCGGGGCATCTGGATTAAGAGGTTCGCTGGCTCATAGAGACGAAGAGGGAGAACGGCGGAGAACAGTAAGTGAAGGTGACGTTAGGAGGCAGGCGTTTGTGACACAGGCCCACCGAGATGAAAGGAGGGGCGAGTCGGACAGACAAGATGGAGATAGGGACGTCGAAAGTGGTGACAGGAGCGGCAGAGAGGAAGGTGATGGCCGTGACGATAATGTTTCAGGGAAAGGGAAGGGGAAGGATCGCTTGGGCTCTGGGAAGTCGGGAGGTGTTTGGGGCTGGTGGAGGCGAACTTTCTCTAGTCCGCGATCCTGAGGATATGTATTCGTTGTGCATTCATCATGTCTATACCAGCATCTGTACACGGACTATACACAGAGCATCTACATACATGGTAACGGTTGGATCTGGTGGATTTGAACATCCTGAGAATATTTTGAAGATTCATATTATTTGATGGAGATCGACGCTAGAATAAAATTCTTTCCATCAGAGCGCGTACCATTGGAAACTAAAATGTACTTACCGCCGTTCACTCTCTGTACGGCTAAAGTCTCCCGTAGTGGTTGGCCGTGGTGTTGTATATACAGTCTTCACTCTTCAAGAAGTATGCACCTGGAAACTCAGAGAGTACATATGCAGGTGATATTCCGAGAAGATGTGGAGTTATGTGGGAATTGCGAAGCACGATAAGACGAGGTTTTTTTTGGGAGTTGGTTTGTGATATACTAAGCGAAGCCAAGCGAAGGGACGATTAATATTTCTTCCTGATGTTGCCCAAATGTTGCCTGAAAGGATTAGTAGCCTGAACCTGAAGTAACGAAAAGCTTTCCTCGCAAACAGCTACACCGACCTTGCTGGTTGGCAGAGTGGACTTTGCCCTCCAGTTACCCCACATTCTTTCAGCTGGAAGTATCGACGGGCGAGTATGTCGACAAGGACGTCGAATGCAGCGCCTGCGAGCGCGTTGCTTGGGGAAAAGATAGTCAAGACGACTGTGTCTGCACAGTCATTGCACAGAGAAGAGACGCGCGGGACTAAAGAGACTTCGAATAGCCCCTCTGCACCGATCATCAACGTCGATGACCCTACTCTGGCAGATGAGTTAGACTACGTCGACGTTTCTGTTCCAGTCGGCCATCTTTCATCATCCAGTTTTTCTTCTCACAGGCCTGACAAAGCTTCTCGTATTCTTGGTATCAGACACCGAAGAAGTATGGAACCTGTCCCCGCCTCTGCTCGTACTTCAATTGTTTCCACTCGTTCTGCCCGTGACCCCCCTCCTTTACCGCCTCATTCTCCCTCTTTACCTCTTACTTCTCTCTATGTCGTCTCTGGTCTTCCTAAATCTCCTCATACATGGACCCTTGCTGACCCTGACGCTGTTCTCGGCCTTCACCACAGTGAAGGCGCTGTCAATCGCTGGTGGCGCCCAGAGGTTCTCGGTAGTACCGTTAGCCCTGGCGCAGGTGGTGGAAAGAAGAAAAGGCGAGGTAAAACGGAAGAGATCATGAAGGGTGCTGGCGCCTTGAGCAAGCAGGAAGTTGGAAAGATGCTTTCCAAGGCTCTCAAAGTCGGTTGTTCTCACTTGTTTATCTACAGTAATGTCAACTGACGCGTACCTTTCAGCTTTCTTTCACAAGAGAAGTTGAAGTCATCGCATCTACTCTGCAGCCGGCCTCTACCGTTCATACATTCACGTTCACTCTCCCCGCTCCCAGTACTCCATTGGCACCCACTCCTTCTGGCGATCTCTTGCGTGCCTCTGTTCTCTCTTCTTCAGACCATAGGTCCTCTGCAGCAACCTTCAACTATCCTTACCACGGTGATCCTTTTGCAAGGCCTTCTTCGTCTCACCTTGGCCCTCCGAGTCTTCTAGGCCATGGCTCTCGCCCATCCCCGTCAGCTGCAGCTGACACTGTGGGCAGCACAATAACTTATCACGGTGTCTGTCTCACCGTCTGGTCACACGCTGATGCTGAGCGTAGCAGTGCGATTCGCCGCACCCTCGAAGCAGGCCGGTCTCGCAAAGAATCTGCGCAGTCTATTGTAGCATCTCGAATCAAAAATTTACGTGCAGACGTTTCTGGAGCCATTAGCGATCACACGGATCCCACTCTCCAAGCCCGCCGCAGTGCGAAGAGGAGCGCGCGGGGTCCCTGGGCTGACGCTGACACCGATGGCGGCGAGACTGAAGCCGATGGCGCCATGAGTGAAAGCGACTTCGAAGTGGCAAGTACCGTCGGACACGGCCCTGGTGAGAGCACCCTCTTTTTGCCTGGTGATACTGTTTTCTGGTTGCCTTATGCCTTGAGTAAGTGGGTCTTGCTATCCGCGGATCAGGTTTTGACACCTCTTTTCAGCCCTCGTTTCTCGTCACCCGATCTATGACCTCATGCGAGACTATCTGACCCTTTCATGGGCACGGTTCTCAAAAGACGTCCAGTCTCATACGCTTCAGATCTCGAAGATTCTGGCACACCCTGCTCCGAGGGCTGGAGAGCTTATCAAGCTCGATGCTAGCCCTAAGAGCGACAGCGGAGATTCCAGTCTAGAGGTGATTGCACGGTTTCCTGGGGGTCTTGACTTTGGTCGAGGTTTGGTTGATATCAACTTCACTATGTGGCCGTTGTTCCAAGCCTTGAATATCGACAACATTCTGACGATCTGTGAAGTGAGCGCTTTCTTTGAGTCATT
>RCHF01000599.1:0-16671 GCA_003987895.1 Neonothopanus nambi | reverse complement strand
AATGTTCCTCTCGAAGAGCATCCCAAACTTCTCTCTCCAACCTGTGCGCCTCTGTCACCTCTGTGTCTCCTGTGTCTTCCGCTGCACCATTTTCTGTGTCATCCTCTGTGTGTGTTACTTCTGTTTCACCATTTTCAGCTTCAGGAAAGGCTTGAGAACGTCGGCGTTTTCGAGACATGAAATGAGGAAAGAGTGTATAATTTTAGCAGCACGTGCAAAGACTGGGAGCTGATGCGATACTATAGCACTCTTTTCGAGTGAACCATCGCCATGAACGCGGTCCTCGATGCCTCTCTAGCAGCAGTAGAGCTTGCAGGTTCTCTGAGCGGGGTACCTTACGCTGGGGCGGCTGCAACAGCCCTTAGTGGAATTGTAAATTGTTGTAACAACGTCGCCGTGCACAAGGTGCCATCACTCTCGCTTCATTGATTGGCCAGAAGATGAATATAGTTCCAGCGCAAATCGCAAGAAATGGTTCGTCAATGTACCCAACTCCTTAACACTCTACAAGAGCAGTCGTGCAGGCTGGAAGGTTCTAGCTTACAAGAGCACGCTGATGAAGTCACCATGTAAGTGCCTATGGATAATCATTGGGTGTCAAGCCTTCTTATCTACTATCTCTTTAGTGTGCTAGAACGCATTCACAATCGAGTCAAGCAGTGGTCCAAATACAGCCGAGTCAAGAGTTTTTGTGCGTCCAGCAATTCCGCTCGGATTCATCGAACGCTATCCGATATTCAGTTCTAATCATGTCAGTGAAAAACAACGAGATAGAAGAGGGACTTAATCGATGTGAATCTGAACTACGTACAGCAATGAATATCTTCCATGTAAGCTGCCTCCTTAATGATCATTGCTACCACTGATCAGCTTCATCAGATGAAGTGAGCGGGCTCATGCACTGTAGCTTGTCGCTATCAAACGCCTATAAGTGCCCAGATTGTCATTGATCAGTCTCAACGTGATGTTCAAGACATTATTCGGAGCGACAATGCTGAGTTTCGAGATCTACTTCTTCAAATTCTTACCAGTCAGCAAGAAATGCGACAAATTGTTGCAATGCAATCTGCTGGCGAACATGCAGCAGAACCGATCATGGAAGCAGGTCAGCAAGTAAGGCAGTCATTTACTTTTCTGGAGTACGTTTGAGTTGATTCTGCAGTGTAGGAGCTGCGCCTTCTTCGGGAAACCGTGGACCACAGAGAGCTGCGACCTGCTCCAACCGATTCCAATTTAGCGCCCAGTCCTCATGAAGGTCAGCGTTACTTATCGTACCAACGCGGATTGATGAATCTGCACCGAGTTACTGGCGTACCTCCAACGGTTAAGGTACTGAATGGCGAAGTCACAAGGCTCGGAGACTTTGCCGTCGCAGGAGGAACATATAGCGACGTCTGGCTCGGGAAATGGTTGAACGAGGAAATGGTCACAATTTTTGCCCATTGCTAGTCGTTGGCTAAGAGCTCGGTAACAGGTGGCCTTGAAAGCCCTACGCAACGTGAAAGCTTCCGATTCGAGAGCCCAGCAGGTATTTCGGAGTCTTGTGCTACGGTTTCACGCCTTCCCCTGACTAATAGCACCTCAAAAAGAAATTTACTCAAGAGCTGCGTCTATGGGCATCACTTGAAAGTGATCACATTCTCCCATTCTACGGGATTGTTACTGACATTGGACAGAATATACATATGGCAAGTAATGAATGCGCGAGCTTCCTTGCAGGGTTTCATGCTTATATTGCGAGTCGTGTCGCCTTAGGTCTCTCCTTGGCAAGAAAATGGGAATGTCCTTGAGTAAGGATTTGACGCGTCTGGGTTGATTTCATTGCTGAAACCAGCATTGTTTCCTAGTTTCGTGAAAAGACACCCAGAAGTTGACAAGGGTGGCCTTGTGGGTTTCCTCATCTTTGTACACCGTCGTCCTCTTCTAACCAGTGGCGACAGCTATTTGATGCTGCCAGAGGTATTGAATACCTACACAAGTCCAACATCATTCATGGCAATGGTATGGCCTCTTCCATTCATTTGCAACAAATTTGACCCCGATTATAGTGAAATGTGTAAGACAACCTTTCGTCCTGAGGGCACAAGCTAATGTCATTCGGTAAAAAGGCCAACATTCTAGTGAATTCCAAGGTCATTTTAGCGTTCACTCCAGAGCTTAATGGACTAAATTTTGTTTAGGGAGCTGCATGTATCTGCGACTTCGGCATGTCAAAAGTGATTGAAGAAGTAACAGAACGCAGCGCATCCGGGACGCTCACAACGTCTGGAAGTGCACGATGGTTGGCACCTGAACTCATCGAAGGCTCAACATCTTCTCCAACAAAACAATCCGATGTTTATTCGTTCGCCATGACAGTTCTCGAGCTGTTCACGGAGAAGTATCCGTGGGCGGATCGGAAACTCGACGCTTCTGTTATTCATGATGTTGTCGTGTTGAGGCGTACTCCTCCTCGGCCTTCCCTTGGTAGTGGCAGCTGCTCAATATCAGACGACATCTGGGCTTTAGTTCAAGAATGCTGGTGCAGAGATGTGGAAGCCCGGCCTGTAATTGAGCAAGTCGTTGGAAGACTTCGCCTGACATGAACGAAGAGATCGCGACAGAGCGGTTTGCACACAGTCGATGCACAATTGAGACTGAGCGTTTCGAAATCATGATGCCAGTTGTTGTCTCCAAGAATACTTGATCGTATTTTTGGAAAGAATTCACCGGTCACTAGTTATTAGGACCGTGTAAAAGAGTTCATGTGCTCGCGTTACAGTACTTCGTATGTTCCTTGATCGTCGCTGTATTGAGGTAGTACACTCTCACTCCAGAGCCAGATGTTCCTCGAAAATAAACTTAGCACCATTTATTGTAAACACAGCATCTTGAAAGCTCTGAATTGTCGACTCCTTGCCTGAAATCAACATGATTCGGATGCGCTGATGCATATCGAACGTGTGTAGCTAGGTTGTGCTATTAGTGTTACGCCCACTCCGTCAAACTTTCGTAATAGAGATCATTGTCTCCTATAAAATGGCTCGCGACTGGATCATATTGCTGTCCCTCTGAAGCACATCCCAATGTTGACTAGCCCTTTAGTCTATTTGTGCTCTTTGGCACTCTTACCTTTGACTGTATTCGGTGCGAACGCGACTGCTGATCATTCGCATGGCAAGAACACGTCTCTGAACATCTTGCTGAGCAACGATGACAGTTGGGCTGCAGCTAATATCAGGTATGCTGCAGCTGAATTGAGATTGGTCCATATGACTAACATTTCAACCTATGAACTATTCAGGGCCACTTACGACGCTCTGAAAGCAGATGGGCACAACGTCCTCCTCGTCGCGTGAGTAGGTTTGATGTTTCAAAGACTTTGGCCTGATCGCTTTCACAGGCCTGCCGTGCAACAGTCTGGCCACGGAGGTACATTCGTCGGCCCAACCACAAACATAACAGCTCCTGGAGGTGAATTTGGTTCGATCCCTGTTGGCGCTCCGTTTTTCGGTCACGATGAGCTGGATCAGAATATCTGTATGTTGCGTTTCACTGGATAAAGCGTTGACATTGATTCGTTTGAAGGGTACTTCAACGGCACTCCCGCCGCATGCGTAGTGTTCGCACTGGACATAATCATTCCCACTTACTTCAATAACGAGACCATAGATCTCGTTGTTGGAGGTCCAAACGAGGGGCAAAACACGGGTCCATTTTTCTATACACTGAGTGGAACCATGGGAGCTACGTATGCGGCCATAGAACGGAACGTAGGCACTATTTCGTTTGTTGCCCTCCATCTAGCATTGAAGTTGATAGCCGCAAAGATTCCTGCAGTCGCCTTCTCAGCTGGTAACGGAACACACAGATCATTTACCACAAATACAGGATTACCAGACGACCCAGCCAACATTGCCGCTCAGGTATGAGTTCAGACCCTGACCTGCTGATCTTGGTTCATTAATAAGTTTCCAATACGTGCAGCTTACCACCAATTTCGTTGCCGCCCTTGCGAGTGGTGTCGACACCAACAAGTCCCGCCTTCTACCCCTGGGTGTGGGCATCGGGTTTGTTCTAGAGTCATTGCAGTGAGGGGAAGCCGTCAATTGATTTCATATCATTTTTCAACAGAGTGAATCTGCCTACTTTTGGACCCGATAGTAATTGCACCGAGGTAAGAACTTCCTCCAAACTGGACTCACCGGCTCAATTGTCTTTATTTCTAGCCCCCCTTCACGCTGACACGAATGACTGGAGGCGCTAAGATTAATACGATGACTTTGGATCCTGTGACCGGGTTCCCCAACTTCGTGGCGGATCTGTGAGTGACCATAGCATGTTCTGAAAAGATCAATCATAAATTTGCCGTGTTTCAGTGCCGCACCCGGATTAAACGTGAAATTCAATGGGTTGGACAACCTCCCTGGTATGTGCTTGTTATTGATGGCAAGTCGAGTAGTATTTATGATCGTGATACAGGTGAAACACCTGTCAGCGCGGAATGCCAAAGCGCCGTTAGCGTGTTTTCTATTGATTATGATGCACCCACCGAGGTGGCGGCTCCCATACAAGCCCATTTATCCCCAATCTTTGGGAAAAGCAAGCTGTAGGGATACAGCTGTACATCTTCTCGATGAAATCCTTAAAAATAGTAATATAACGCGTGGACATGACAGTTTTTAAGATACTTACTTGAGTGAGTTCCCACAGACAAGTTGAGATTTTGGTCACAAGTCATCTCCGTGCAACTCTTCGATCCATGAAGTGGTATCTATAGTTTGTTGAATTTTTAGCCTGAGGGGAAGGCATTAATGAAATCGTCTTTGGCCCGTGAGAATACCGTGTGAGAGGCCAACTTACATAATCAGCTAACTTTCTCTGTCTTTCTCATGGCGAATACCACAGTTAGCGGTGCGAAAGCGATTCATGGCCAGAATCCACAGGTGCGTGCTGTAAGCCTACCTAGGATCATCAGAGTTCCTCATTCTCGCAGTATCTAGTCGAAACTGTTATTAGGAATCGTATATATGAATCGAATTATTGGAAAGAACACTGTTTCGCTTTAACAGGTAAATATCTCTGACACATTCTTCTATCACTTTAATGTTTATTTCTCACAGCGGAAAGTCTTATTGACAAAGCCATCGAACTAAAATGCATCGGAGGTGTATACGGGAATCAACGACCTACGGAGTTCATGTGCCTTCTCTTAAAGCTGCTACAAATCCAGCCAGAGAAGGAAATTTTAATAGAATATTTGCGGGCAGATGAATTCAAGTATGTTGTTTTCCGTATCTTGTCCAAGTCTTATTCTTGACCATACTTTCACCTTAGATATTTGCGCGCACTAGCTGCTATTTACATCCGAATGACATTCCGTGCAGTAGAAGTCTATGAATTACTTGAACCATTACTAAAGGACTTTAGAAAACTTCGGCTGAGAAATATGGGTAGGCACGACTGTTTATCTCTATCTGTTCTCATTGACTCATGTACCTCGTAGCTGGTTACACCTTGACTTTTATGGACGAATACGCGGATTCGCTCTTAACAGAAGAGCGTGTCTGCGATATAATCATGCCTCGCCTGATCAAACGTCAAGTTCTGGAAGAGAACGGTGACATTGGACCCAGAAAAAGTCGTTTGCTGGACGCGCTGGAAGGACGAAGCGAAGATGGCCGAAGTGACAGGAGCCGAAGCCGCAGTCAAAGTGGGAGTAGGAGCAGGAGCAGGAGCAGAAGTGGAAGCTTCATTAGTCGTGGCCGCAGTCTTAGTCGGTCGAGCCGGATGCCATCTAATGCTGGCTCAAGATATGTTTCTCGTAGCCGTTCAAGATCGCGATCGGCTTCTGTCACGTCTTTCCGTTCTCGAAATCGCAGCATATCGCCCGATCGCATGGAAGTAAGCGCATCAAGCTGACGAAGAAGTCGAGAATGGCATAACTATAACCCTGGGCTTGTATACTACCTGTACTGCTATCTTAATGAAACCCGCTTCAATAACACTGGAAATTCATTCCGACAAGTTTTCTGCAGAAAGGGGTGGAGCTCAAAGTTCTATAATAATCAATACAGCCACTCCAACAGTTGCAAGAGCAGACCCAAAGAAGGGACAGGGTGCAACAAAGTCTTGCACCATTCGTCCCCATCCGAATCGAGGAGGAAGAATTGGCTGTCGCGGCCACGTGGTTTGGCACAATGTATTGCAGACGCGTCTCCCAAGTTGACGGTCTTACTTAGCAGACGTCTCGTGTTGACTGCGTGTTTAGACAATAAAACAAGAGCTACATTACAGTAGCTAACAGGCCAGTCAGGAGCCAGCTACGTATTCATTCCCCCACTTTCGCAATAGCCTGTGTGAATCAGATACTCAGTCTTTCTGTATACCAATCGCAAGTAACCCCTCAATTGAATCACCTCTTTGTATGCGGCACTGAAACTGCAAGGTGAATGTCTAATACTACGCAGTGAATAAAAAGGCGTACCGAGAGTGGATTCTTTCTACGCATGCTCGAATACTCGGGCCCGCAACTTTGTAGGTTATCAGCCAATCCAGAGCTCTTTTCATCGCGAAATCCGCTGCCGTAGGTCCACTTCCCCCGGTGAACCATTCCCGATTATCACGACTCAGATGTGCTTCTACCTGGAAGTAGTGACTAGTCAGGATTTGCATCGCGAAACTGATTTGAGTGTGCCTACATAAGCACCGTGTGTTTCAAGCTCTGCATCGACTACTTGTTTCATCAGCTGGCTAAAAACCAAACGCACGAAAGGTCTGAGGTACCAAGGACCCCAATGCTCGGCGTAGTAAGTGAATTTCGTTTTCTGAGTTATGAGAGGCATTAGGGTCCCTTCTGCATAATGAGTGACTTGGTTTGTCTCAGTGGAAGCTTTCAGTGACGAACGGTGGTAAATTTGTGTGACCTACAATACAAGTCGTCGATTTCACCAGACGCGGGAGGAGCAAACTTCCCGCTACCATAGTTTTTGATGAGATATTCTAGGCAAATGTTAGAAACGCCCTCGCACAAGACCGTTCATCAATCTCACGAATAATGGCTCCGCTTTCAGCCAACACTATCTGTTCTTTGCCTTCCTCTGATATCGTTATGACAGGCGATTTTCCCAGAGGATGTACTTCCCGTAGCTCGGGAGGTGCCTTACGGTCTGGCATACTTCGCTGGTACTTCTTGATTTCATAAGGAGCTTGAAGTTCCTCCTATACTGAAGGAATAAGTATGACTAGACAGGATTCGCCAGTAGATTGGATATCACCAGTAGCCATAAAATACGCTGAGCGCGAGAATTATTGAGGTGGTGTAAGAGAATCATTGTAGTTCGCTGCGAATTCACCTGCCTTTAATACTATTCTTTCTCCGGCGATGTCATGGCTAAGAGAGCCGCTGGCAGTAGTCTCGTGATTGAAATTTAAAGCTTATTCAGTTCGAGACAATTATCAGTAAGCAGTCAACAAATTCCTTGATTCTCGGCTGACGGGGCCAGAACGATAATCCAAGAGTGCGGGAAGGACTGTTATACATAACAGGCGAAGCTTTATGAGCAAGGTCGCGGACAGAGTAGCTGGCTATAAATTGTATGAAATGACAGCGAGCATAACTGCCACCTACTCTTCAATAGCGCTCACTACTACGTGAGCAATGACTTGAGGTCGAAATTCGGTCTAAGTAGAAGACGTAGTATTATTCTATAATAAGCAGACATAAAAATGAACAAATACTGGCTATTATTTTTTCTGTGTATCAAAATCCTGCTTCCGCCATTTATTAAGCTGCTTGGCCAGTAATTTCCATCTCTCCTCCACAAAAGGCACATCACCCAAGGTCTTGAGTAACGCGGGGGATAGGTAGCCTCGGTTCCTGAGGTTGCTGTACCACACTTTGAACGGTAAGTCACGGCTGACCAGAAAACAATCACCAAGAACTCACTGATATCTTGACGGCGTGTGGGAGCCGCGTCAACCCGATATGTGTAACCGTAGACACAATCCCGGAGAGCAATCGGGTTGTAGTATTTGCAAACAACCTTTCCGCCGCGGTCCTCAACTGCTCGTATTGCGCTCTTGGATGCACGAGAAGGCGTTATATAAATTTTGGACTTGAAAAACTCTGCGCCCTAAGCAAGGAGTCAATGGCCACTCACTCAGAGATGTACCAAAAGTACATACATCTCCGAGGAGCTTTATACCGTCATGAACGTTGTGTACACAACCGCTGAGGAGTAACTCTCGAGCAGTGATGGGACGTTCAGGGGAGGATTTCAGTCTACCTTGATCTATCCAGTGCTGGATTCTATCAAGATTAACTGGTGCCCAAACTTTTGCGTTCCTTGGGTGAATTCAGCTTAATTGATACTAACCTGAGCTATGAGCACGTACTGGTTGACAAAACCTCGTTTTGGGAAAAGTTTCGTTATGGGTGTCTGACCACCTTCAAAACCTGGTTTTATTCCAGCTCCAGACCGAGACTTCTGACCATTGTGACCGCGTCCGGATGTTCCACCGTAATTTGATCCTTGACCTCGACCCACTCGTTTTTGCTGAAGAGACGCGAAATTAGGAATGAAATCGTTCCAGGAAAAGAAGAGAGCTTCACATTTTGTTGAGAACCCGGAGCTGGGCTAAGGTTTCCCAGGGAAATTCGTGGAAGCCGTACTCTGGAGGCCATTCCACAAGACTTGGCAGAAAGAGAAAGGGAATTTTTTGTTGACAAGTGTTGTCCTACGGCTTTTACTACATACGAATGGAGATCGCACCGGTCAAAGCCAGTACTTTTTCACTAACAATTAGTAGTAACAAATGGCCCTTCGACCGCTGATAGCAATATGTGGAACCACCGGCGTTGGAAAATCGAATCTTGCCATAGAAATCGCTCTCCATCTCTCCCAATCCGGCGCACGCAAGACGTGGAATGGCGCAAAAATCATAAACGCGGACGCAATGCAAGTCTATGCCGGAATGGACATTATCACAAATAAAGTTCCACTTTCTGAAAGGCAAGGAATAGAGCATGCCTTGATGGGATTCAAGCCGCCGAATGAACAATATGTAGTCGGAGAATGGGTACGAGATGCTTTGAAAGCGGTTTGTATTATTCGTCAATACACTCTCGGATCAGCGATGAATCAATGCATTTTTCAGGTTGATGAAGCTCATAGCAAGGACCAGGTCCCTATAGTTGTAGGCGGAACTTCTTATTGGATACAGCACCTACTCTTCCCCAACCGCTTGGTCAAAGACATGTCTCAGTCTGGCTCTCGAGCATCCTCTCCCGCTTCAGAAATCTCCGATGAACTTGCCCGATCAGTAGCCTCTCTCCCTGCTGAGATGCAATCCCTATTCAATGCCCTTCCAGACCCTGCACCGGATGCAGACACAGACCCTGTAGGGGCCTTTGCGTTATACAACCTGCTAAAAGCGCTCGACATTTCAGTTGCAGAGCGTTGGCACTGGAGAGATACTCGCAAAGTCCTACGGAGTCTCCGTATTATCCAGGAAACCGGTCGGAAACCCAGCGAAATGATTGACGAGCAATCACAGGAACATATCAAACCGAGGTACATACTTACCTGTGCTTGCGTGGCTCAACGTATCCTAACTCACTTAATGATTCCGGACTCTTTGTTTTTGGGTCTACGCGAGGCCCGATATACTGAAGCCACGCTTAGATCTACGCGTTGATAAGATGATCGAGGTGCGCGCCGTATTCTTTTATGTAGGCCTGCGGCTAAGGCAGCGTCCTTAGCAAGGCTTGCTGGACGAAGTTCGAGGCTTGCAAGAAATCCTTTCTAATAATTCCTCAGAAGTTGACAAACAGCCTGGGATGGACTATACGTTTGGTCTCTATCAGTCCATAGGTGTGACGATTCCGCAGATGGTTGTTGAGTGAGCTGTCTCACAGAAACGTAGGATACAAAGAATTTCACAGCTACTTGTTGCGTCCCAATCCTACACAACATGATTTCGAAGCTGCTTTGCAAAACATGAAGACCTCAACTAGACAGTACGCAAAGCGTCAAACATCTTGGCTTCGCAATAAGCTGTTGCCTGCTCTCTATGCAGCCAATGAAGGTGACCAACAAGAACAATCGACTTTTACGTATCTACTAGATGCTACTGGTATGCCACAATATCTTGCATGCTATTCAGCAAATGCTCACCAGTGTCCTCTCCAAGAGCTAGGCGAGAAATGGTCTTCTAATGTTTGGGAGCCAGCAGTCAGACTTTCCGATGGTAGGATATTTGCATCAGCTTGGTATCCCAACAACTCATGTTCCCTCATCGCTTAGCATTCTTGGATAACCAACCTTTACAAGATCCCTTTTCCCTATCTGAAGTTGCGAAGGAAATTCTCGACATCGAGCGAAAGAACACCAAGTTTGTGACCTTTCATTTTCATTGCGTTTTTTATTAGCTAACTTGAAATGCTAGTCCAAATGCTATTCTGAGTGCCAGACGGAAAATTGTCTGCCCCATATGCACAGTCGACTCTACAAAGCCGTTTATGGTGGAAGAAGGTCGAGAGTGGCAACTGCACCAAAGAACTCGCACCCACAGGCGGAAGATTCAAAAGGCATACAATGAGTCTCAAGTTGAAGCACGAAGGGGTCAGTCTCGACACAAACTGGATTGCAAAGAGAGACCGGAATCAGACGGTGAAGAAGACTGGCTGGGTATACCATGAGCGGTAACAGTAAGTAACATGAATTATTTGATTGGTTCTGAAAAAGAAATCCAACAGCAGTTACAATCACCAAAAAAATGCACGTAGCACAGCAAGAACTAAATCGGACAGCTGTTGCAAAAAATTGCAAATGTGTGTGATATGCTGGATGTTGAAAGAAAACGAAGAATGCTCAATATAAACTAGTATAAGGTCTATGCTGACGGGTCTGTCACAGAATGCACAAGTGGTGTAATAATGTCATATATAATGGAGTTCATTATCAGCGTGCGAGGGAATACATAGCGCGCGCGATTTCGTGTCGATCATTACATTATCATCGTTGACGACAGCTGAAGTCGCATCCGCGGGCCGCATGAACTCAGTGGGCGATATCCAGTAACTTGAATAAGGATAAACCGGTACTTCGATGGGCTACGAGCGAGTAGCTGTAGGAGTAGCTGTAGCTGCAGGCTTCACAGGAGATCCAAACGTATTCAATCTTGGCAATCGAATCTTCAATGAGGGTGTCGTTGGTGTCGACGTTGACGCACCAGGGGTAGAAATCGAGGTGTGCACTGTAGATAGTGACGAGGATGAGACCGATGAAGCTGCCGTGGAGGGCACAATCTTTTGAGCTTGTGCAGCCGCAGCCGCAGCTTTAGCTTTAGCTTCCCTTTTCTCCTTCGCTCTTTCGTTTCGTTCTCTGTGGTCAATATAAGGCCCTTCGTCGTCCTTTGCTTTCCTCTTTTTGCCTCGTTTTGGTGCCGTTGCTAGAGTTTCCTCTTCCTCTTTCACAACAACACTGTTGGGGTCCGAATCCGCTGTCTTTTTCCGGCTTACTCTTCTTTTCGGAGTAGCTTTGGTATTAGAGGGTGCGGAAAGCACTGCGTCGAGAGCCCCACTAGCGCCATTCAGAAGTAAAGAATTGTTGTCGGTTTCTTCAAGCTGGGGGATATCAAAGTTCCTTCAAATTGCTCACACTACGGCATAAAGAAAGAGACAGACCTTCACACGAACTTTCGACTTTGATGACGATGCAAAAGGAGGGGCGGATACCGTCTCAGACTCATCTCCACCACTCTTTCTAACCTATAAAGAATATTATCAATTGGTACGTGAGTGGAAAAGAGCAGCACTATTTTTGCGGACCTTTGTGTCAGCAGCCTTGCTTCTGGAACGTAATTCTCTGGTACTAGGTTCCGGCTGAGCGGTATTCGTAGCTAGCCTCCTCCGGCTCCTCGAAGGTGCAGACACTGCTTCGGCGGGGGCAGCACGGGGTGGTTGACCACTCGAGGTCACTGCAGGGGCCATCGCCGCGGCTGCTTTAGTAGCCGCTCGCTACAGCAACAGGTGAGAACGGTGATAGTAAGAGGTTAGCCTGAAAGAACAAACCTTAGCAGCGGGGGTAAGTTTGACCGGTTTCGTGACTTTGGGTGTGACCTGCGATGAGGCCGGTTGGGAATCCATTTGAATATCACTGGGTTTGCGGGAGATTCCATTTGGTGGGTTATGAGGTGGCGGGGTGTTAATACTAATACCCCTCTTGAAATCGAATAGCATCTGAAAAGCTTGTTCGGTATGATTTACTTTTGACACCTCTATAGGCGTACCTGTGCGATGTCGAACTCCGTCTGCTGAGATTGCTGGGTTTGTGCCGCTGGAGGCGGCGCGGTAAAGTCTTCATCTTCCAAGGAGCTAAGTGATGTCAATGGGGATGACAGACGTGAATCGCTCTCCCTATTGAAGAACTCGTGAGCGAACGAAAAATCTGAGGCTACTCTTATCTTACTGGACACCGCCCTTGTTGATTTTATTCCAAAAGTCAAGCAGAATTATGCGCTCTGGAACCCGGTAACGCCTTCCGTTGATGAGGACTTCATCAGTTGCGATCTTCGGCTGAGTCTCCAGGGGTCGTAAAATCTCTGGGTCAACGATCTCGATATTGCCGTTGTTATACTGTGAAGGCTTCGTTATCTCTATAGGTGCAGCATTTTGTTTTGGAACGCGGCGTTTAGGAGCCTTGAATTCAAAAGGATTAACCAAAGTTGAAACAGTACGGAGGAGCACTTACTATGATTCGCTCAGAATGGTTAGGACACATCCATTTTTTTGAGAATGAGGGCATGGTGGATAAAGGAGGATCAAGGCAGTCGAGATGCCAATGGAGACTGCAATAATCACAGGATATGATATTTTTCCAAATCTCGTATTGAGTGCCCTTGGTCGTCGACTTTCGCGCACGCTTAGTAGCAGGAGCTGCCGCAGCAACGGTTTCGGGTAATGCAGACGTTCCACAGCGAAAACATAACACTGGTTGGCCGTTGCGGTCTCGCAATCGATGGGCGTCACGATCCTCGAGCTGGCCATGACGACTGGAGAGTATATCAGTTCGGCTCAAGAAAAGGAATTATGAGGGTTTTACTTAAGGCGTGGCTGTTTGATTTCGAAGCTATCCACGTAGTTTCCCCTATCATCAGACGTGACTATAAAATTGAACCTGGTCAGAATGGATTTCCATACACCATAAGAAGTGGACGGACCATCCTTGAAGAATCCTCTAATATCATCAGGGAGCTGATACTCAGTTGGAATACTGCTATCAATCAACTGTATTAAAGGAGACATGAGACCAGGTGGGGGTTTGCGTGGTGGATGCTACCAAACAGAGAAGGGCAGTCAGCTCGACTTCTGATATATGATGCAAACTGTGGCTCAAACTCACCTTTAAAATCGTACAAGCCGGGCAAAACCATCTACTATCACCCTCGTCTACTGATTCCATCGGGGGGTCAAGACACCACAGGTGGAATGCCCGTGGGCAACCGTCACAGTACACCAACGCACCCTGGGAACGACAGGCAGAGCAGTGGTCGTTGTTATTAAGCTATCGGAGAGCCATAAGATTAGAATCCTACAGTGCGAGCGAAGTTTGAAGCGTACCAGATTGGACGGAGGATCAGGTGAATGAAGAGATATCGTTCTGGGCTCCTCTTTTACCCTCACTGGCGCATCTACCTCCTTCCCCTTGCCCTTATCTTTTCTCTTTCCCCTCGTACTGACAGTTTGTGAGCCTCCTTCCAGCACATTTTGAGAGGATTCGGAGCGCGACTGTGGAGCCTCATCGTCAGCCACCATCACGACATCGGAGTCGACAGCAATCGGTAGTGCCAGCGAACCGCTTGTAACCTCGTTGCTGACAGGAGGTTCCAGGACGGCGTTGAGACCATTTTGATTGCGAGCTGATGCACGCTGAGCGCGACCGGACGCACTGCTGAGTCCGAGTGGCACGAGTGTCATGATGGATGAAAGAAAAAGTCAAGGTCAGATGGGACGCGCCCCCCAAAAAAACAAGATGAGGGTCAGTGAAATCGATTCTGTGAGACGACCAAAAGTGAGAAGCGTACCTTTTGTCGACCCTAGCACGTTTCCTGGGGCTAGTGGATTCCTGGCCTATCCAGGTGCCATGCATTATCCCGGAATAAGTCGTGCCAGGATCTGAAGCCGGCAAGTAAGAATAAATAGCAGAAGGCTTTCTGGGATCTCGTTTGGCTAAAGACTGTTGGGCAGCAGCAATAGTGGGAGGACCCGGGAGAATCTCTGTAGCTAGAGACGAATCGCCCTCTAGATGCGATGGCTGGCAAACAGGAACACCTGGTAGAAGGTATGCTGGCAGACTAGTACCGGCCATAGAAGCCATCCTCTTGTTGCCCAAGGCTTGCAGCGATTCCCGGGAAAGCTGAGGAGAAAGGGTAAAATAAGAAGGAAACCAGCCTCAAAGTCTGCCTTAGACGCGGTGGTTAAGCACAAGTGCCATTTCTTCCGTACACCACTGAATTTACGACCACTACCACGCCCAATTTATTTCAGTTCTTCATCGACGAAAATCTTAGGCGCTTTCAACGAAAAAAACTTCTAGTTCGCTAGAATGTCTCACCACGCTCTCACTCAACTTTACTCGCACAACTCGATGAAAATTAGATTTCAATCATGAGACGCGGATTCACCGAATATAAAAAAGCCAGTTTCCAAATAGACTATGCAGGAATTATATTTTGCAGAACAGTAATGCGAGTTTAATGAAGACGTGCACAGAAAGACAAAATAGCAAAACAGAAGAAATGGGTACAATGGACAGGGTATTGGGTTGAGGGTTAACTTTTAAATCCGATCTAAGCATGCGCAACGATATCCAATAGCATGAACAAGAACGAGTAACTAGGTCATGAAAAGCAAACACAAAATTATTTCGCTGCAGTGGCCTGTGTATTTTGCATTAGGTTTGCCAAAATAAAACCAGCTCGCGGAATCAACTTACAACATAGCCGTTGAGAGCGCGACTTGAATGATGGGATGAAAGGCTGTGAGGTTGTGAGGTCCTATAAGATCGCGAGCTGGCAGTGAGGGCAGAGTTATTATATGTCGAAGAGCTAGGCGTTGTTGGTACACCATTGCCTATTGTCGTTCGTGATGAACGAGCTGTAAGAGGAGTAGGTGCGCTGATTAAAGACTTCTTAGGAGTTTCAGTCAACTCCTTTTTGCGACCGCTCAGCGAAGATGACGGAGTACCCTTGCTTGTCGAAGCCAGAACTTTAGGTCGCCGACCAGCAGTCACAAAGGGATGTCGCATGGCAGCCTGTGGTTTGATTCGACGCTCAGGATCCCAGACAAGACATTTCGCAATAAAATCTACGAAATCCTCATCATTGCAACGAAGAACCTGGGCGAGAGTTTTTGTGCCCGGCCGACGACGACGACCCTTGGAGTTGATGACCGTTCGGGGCGCTCCATTAGGTTCTAATCGCCAGTCGATGAGATCAGTGGCCCAGAACAAGTGTCGCAAAAGGGCTTACCGAAGAACAACTTCTTTCGAGAGCTGCGATTGACAAATTCTTTGTCAGGAACACCTAGAACCTCCATGATACAAGACAATTGCTCTTGTTCATTTTCTCCGGGGAAAATCGGGAACCCAGTATAAAGTTCAGCAAGAATACATCCCAGACTCCACATGTCGATGGCCATATGATAATTCATGCCGAGAATTACTTCTGGTGAACGATAGAAGCGACTCTGTATATATGTGTAAACTGAAAGGCTGTTGTTAGCTTGGAACACAGTAAAAGTGTCCCAAACTTACTCTTTTCGTGCTCAAAGCAACTGCTGCCGAAATCGATTACTTTGATTCCACTCTTTGCAGGATGGCGCAGAAGGACATTCTGAAAAAAAAAAAAAAAACAATAAATATAGATAAGCCAGGTCAAGACGCGAATTCTTACCTCGGGCTTGAGATCACAGTGTACGATACGATGATGGCGCATCAGGGAAAGGGACATAAGCATCTGACTCGTGAAACGGCGTATAAGTGCTGTCGTGAATCCAACGAAACCATTCGCCTTGATTAGCTCGTAAAGGTTGATGCTCAGGAGTTCCATTGCGATGCAGAGGTGGTTGCGGAAGTAGAAATGCTCGGTCATCTTGATGACGTGATGTTTCTCCTCAGGATCCTAGAAACTGGCCGTTAGAAAGTCATCTCGTGCATAGCTCAACATATACATACCCATTTCCGAAGATTGTCAAGAATCTTAATTTCCACGAGAGCCTGATGGTGAAATCTCTTCTTGTTCCGGATGATTTTGATAGCTACCGACTCGCCGCTACAATGGTCTCTACAGTGGAGTACTTGTCCAAACGAACCTTTCCCGAGAGTGTCGATAACCTCATAACGGTACGCAAGATGATCATGATTGACCACCTGGTAATCGCCGCGATCATCATCATAGCCATAGTTATTTGTTGAATGATCCAAGGTAGCGAAATGCTTCTGGCTGCGAGCACCAAAGTAATAAACATTGGCATAGTCGAGCATTTCTTTGCGCTCGAACTCGCAGAGATATTGACTCTGACTGCTTTTGAGGACAGCTAAATGTAGTCTTCTTGAGAATCATAGAAAGCTGCTAAAGAGACTTGAACTTACCTGAAGGAGACATAGGAGTGCCAGGAGGCAAAGGATC
>RCHF01000597.1:0-24228 GCA_003987895.1 Neonothopanus nambi | reverse complement strand
CAGCAGGAGTAGTGTAGAGTGCTCCTACGTTGATTATGGTGCCTTTGCTGATGGGATATGCTACGACATGCTAAAACGAAAGTGAATGTTAAGATAAATAGGTGACAGTGAGTAAGAGAAACAGACCTTGGATTTTCCGCAATACTAATGAAAAGGACTTGATTTAGTGTTGTTTTGTACGTAGTATTCGACTACGCACCGAAATAGACCCTTTAAGCGCTTGGCTCCTAGGACACAGAGCCTCTAATTTCTCTCTCGGAATCAATCCCCTGTAGCATACAGTGCCCGTATACAAGATCCCATTATCATCAACAAGCGGGGAGCTTCGCGCCAGGTGACTCTTTCTAACCGTGGATTTGACTCCATCTGCTCCGATCACTACGTCGTGAGTGCTAACGGTCCCGTTCTGGAAGTACAGTTTGACAATTTCTTCATCTTCTTCGTAATGATCGAGACGGTGTTTCAAATGCACTTGACAGAATGACGGTAGGTGGTTCAAGAGTACGTGCTGCATGTCCTGACGATGAACAGCCCGAGATAGGCCATTACCTGGGAACACATATGAACTTGTTGAAGATAGTGAAAAGAACCCTACACCGAAAATGCGTACCATTCTCGTAGAAGTCATAAATGTTAAACCCTTCCTTCTGGTCTGATTTGCGAAAAGTCCATACCAACTCTAAAGTTTCCGCCCTTTAGCACATTTACAAACAAACACAAGGCTCTACAAACCTTTCTTATTCTTCGGCTTCTCCCATAGGCCCATCTTCATGTCTTCCTCTAGGCCCATAGACTGGAAAATCTTCCATGTTCTCGGCCAAATTGTGATTCCAGCACCGATTTCGGTGAGCTCTGCCGCAGACTCGTACAGATCAATTTCAACGTCCGTGCGATTCTTCAAAGCAATGGCGCAGGTTAGTCCACCAATCCCGCCACCACTAGATCACAGGGTCAGAGTAAGAATTTAGAACTATCGACATGAAAGACGTTACTTACACTATAGCAATACGAAGTTTTTTGTCCGAAAATGAGCCCATGTGTGCGAGTAATAATCCAAGTAAGTAAACGAAACAGAGTACAAGTCCGAGGGAGTGCGATGGCTTTAGGTTGTCCTGGAACCCCTCTTATAAGCATGGGGTACAGGTAGGACCGAATTAATGGCAATGCCAAGAGGTGGCTCGAGGGGCACCAGGCTCGAGCCGTTTACCCACCGCTCTGCAATTGACACAGAAGGTAGCATCCACAAGACGTCAAAGCATTTAACCGTACAGAAGGTTGAGTAACGTCCTTCAGTCCCCTTCATCTAGTGTGACTAATCGAGCGAGTATTCTACCGTTGGGGCTGCCTATCGCCGACAGGGGCTGCTAGCCCACTTGCTTAATCCCCTGGGCAGGCTTACATCTGGGACTTAGTATGGAAGCTATGGGAGAAGAAGCTCTCCATACCTTGCTCTCACCCTTCTCTGGGCATAATCACGGATACAGGACTAGCGAAGGTGGTGGATCCCGACTCTGGAGAACTTCAATCATACCTCAACCGCCTACTGCATGAAGAGTATTCACCTCCGAACTTGCCTACCTGATCTGGGTGCTCCGATTGGGTTAACACATCTTCAGCTTGAGAAAAAGGCTCTTCCAAGAGGCCTCGTAGCACAGGCTTCCTCCAAAACGAGAATCAGCTGCCCTGCGACTGGGTCAACAATACCGGGGTTTTAGTGGCCGCGGTATTGAGTCAGATAGGTGGCAACGGACAGGAGTTAGCGAACGACTGGTTATCGTCTCTGAGGTCCTGAGGTCACTATAGATGATAGCCCGTTCGGTCAATTGAGTCACCCAAATTGGTGATAGGGAAAAAGCAGAAGAAAGTGCGAGTCGCGACGGCCGGAAGGAAAATGAAGGACTCGGCAAACCGGGCCGAGATGCCGGCATGATCGGATTTGCACGCTGTAACACCCAGCAAACACCCAACCACCACCTTCCGATTTGAAGTTGGGAGAACTTATGACAGACTCAGTGCTCTACGTGCCGAGATGATCAACACCTTCTGAGAACGAGAAAATCTATTTACAATTCGCATGTATCTCTACAATGAATTACAGCATCTCAATCGCGCGTCTTAACTCAATCTCCGGATCTCCCCACCCCCACGAATACCCTTTCACCATAGCGTCCGCGAAAAATGCCATCTGCTCCGCCGTCAAGCTATCCTTCACGCCTTCATATTCAGGAACCAAGTAGTCCAAGAACTCGTAGTGATTGATCATCTCAGAGGAGTCCATGTAAGACTTTAATAATGATCACTTGAATCTCTGCCCGAGCCTGTTATAATACGTCCCCTTCAATAATGTCCCAAGGCCAATGATAATGTCTCTACTCCCCTCTACCATACGCCCGTTTGCATAATTATAATGGTGCGCTGGGCCGTATTATAATGCTCCTCCACGCTCTCTAATTACACTGACAGTACCATACCCCCGTTTGCATACTAATTATAATGGTACGCTGGGCTGTATTATAATACTCCTCCACTCTCTCTAACTACACCGACAGCGCATTATAATACCGCTAACATGCTCGATATACGTTCATTGCACCTTAAGTCGATTATAATACTCTAGGCGTCCTTCCCCCTTGTAATACTCAACCAGTCTTCTATCCTCCCGGTTGCCTCTTCGTCTCAAAGTAAAACTTGTAGGTGCGTGCCGCATTGTAATTCTTGGTTCTCTACCACCTCCTGTCCTCACAGTAAAGGTTTTAGGTGCGTGCCGCATTGTAATACAGRGTTTCCCAGMTCTCTACCGCCTCYCGTCCTCACAGTAAAAGTTGTAGGTGCGTGCCGCATTGTAATACTTGTAATTCCCAGCTCTCCACTGCCTCCCGTCCTCACGGCAAAGCTTGTAGGCGCATGCCGCATTTTAATACAGGATTTCCCGGATTTCCCGGCTCTCTACCGCCTCCCTTCCTCACAGTAAAAGTTATAGGTGCGTGCCGCATTGTAATACAGGATTTCCTGGCTCTCTACCGCCTCCCTTCCTTACAGGAAAAGTTATAGGTGTGTGCCGCATTGTAATACAGGATTTCCCAGCTCTCTACCGCCTCCCGTACTCACAGTAAAAGTTGTAGGCGCGTGCCGCATTGTAATTCCCCGCTCTCTACCACCTTCCGTCCTCACAATGAAACATATAGGTGCGTGCCGCATTATAATGCAGAATCCCCCAGCGTCTGCCCTATGCATATAGCGCCAACCCGGATTGTAATGGTCATTCTAGAGCCAAGTGAGCACAATCCTTCATTCGTTAAACATAGGGCCCAAGGCTAATTATAATTGTCCATCGCCTACAAATGATAGCGCTGAAAAGACGGTGAACAGGTTACCAAGCAGTAATAAGAAGCATTTGGCCCAGGATAATTATAATTGAGCAGAGACTTCGGAACCTGCCTCTACGACAAGGCGCGCAGTAATTACCAGTGGGGCGAGGTGTATTATAAATGATTAATGGACTTTGTTTAATCAAGAGCCAAGAAACTATTTTGATTTTGCAACATACATAAGGACTATATAACACCCAGTAACAACAAGATGACATGCGAGTTACAATACCGGTAGACCCTTCTACGCAGTGCCAGCAGCGTCAGGCTGGTTCCCCTTTACCTCCTCGCCCTCTGCTTTCTTCTCCTTCTCCTCCTCTCCCTCTCCTTTCTTCTCCTTGGCCTTTGATTTACTCTTCGCGTTCGACCTCGCCTTAGCCTTCATCCCCGGAGCTTCAATCCCCGCCTCCTTAGCACGAGAAGAGGGCTGACGTTGACGTTTAGCCGGCGGGTCCGCATTCTCAATCTCCTGAGTGGTCGTCTGCTTACGTTTGCGCTTCATAGCCTGCGGCTCAGGCGCAACGGACGCAGTTTGCTCGTTTGTCTCTGGAGAGGGTGCAGGAGGGGGAGGGGGAAGCGTATGATCAGCAGGCGTAGAGGAAAGGTGCGCGGGGGCCACGACGGAGGTATTTTGTTCATTTATCTCCGGAGAGGAAGCAGGAGGAAGCGTACGTTCAGCAGGCGCAGGGAATGGAGGTGTGGGAGGAGTTAGGGTATTCGGGTAGGGAATGAGATCCGTCGACAGGGGAAGACCAGGGTGGTTAAAAGCGGGTATCGGAGTAGCATTAGCCTGGAGCTGGGAGGCTGGAGAAACAGAGGCTCCAAACTGATAATTGAACGGAGTGAAAGAAGGAAATCCGTTGTTGGCGTAGATACCTGTGAACGAGTTGTTCGGATACATTGGCAACATATTTTCGTGATTGACAGCGGTTTGACCATTGTTGAATTGCCCGCCGAAGCCTAGAAATAGCCGTCATGAGAATACACGAACAAATGAGAAGAAAATCAAAACGTAGAACATACCATTATTAATATTGGCCCATAAGTCCACCATCCCCCCGCTAAAGGCACTCCCTGCTCCTACTCCTGTCATCTGATCGAATGTATTCCACTCAAGAGAGCTCATTGAAGTATCGGCCTTGCCGTTGTAAAGAGGCTCGCAAGTATTGCTGATATCGGTCAGGACGGTGCGTTCTTGGCTGTCAGAAGAGGGTGTACACGACGGAGTTGCTCCCGGAGCATCTACTACAGACTTTTGACTAGGAGAAGTGATCGCGGTAGACTTCTGACTAGAAGGAGTGCTCACGGTAGACTGTTGAGTAGGAGTGATCGCGGTAGACTGTTGGGCAGGGGGAGGAGTGGACGTGATGGCCTGTTGGGCGGGAGGAGTGGTCTTTGGTCCAGAGGATGGAGAAGCAGACGTAGCGACGGTAATGCTCGAGTCAGTATCCGAGAGAGGTACTTTGGGAGCAGACGCCGGAGGAGTGACAGGCGCTGGAGGAGTGACAGGCGCTGGAGGGGTGACAGGCGCTGGAGGAGTGACAGGTGCTGGAGTGATGGATACCGTGACAGGAGCTGTGACAGTATCGTTGTCTCCGTGTTCCACAATTCTAGCGCGACAGTCTTCCTCGGCTACCAAGACACAGTAAGTACAGTACTCTTATCTCCAAGCAGAAGCAAAACTCACAGAATGTTGCAGCAGCATAGTCAGTGCACAATTGGTGCATTGCCGCATACCGATCCCGATCAAATAGCTTCATAGGCTGGGGCTTTCTCGAACTGTGCACCGGTTCGCTATAACTTCAGGGAAACGGTAAGCCTTGGCTCAGAAGTAACACATGTAAACTCACCTAAAGACATCTAATTCCCCATTATCAGACCTAGGCGCAGCTAAGCAGATCGTAACATTTGCTCCAAAGAGAACGGTCAAGGCCTCTGCGAGCGGTCCTACGATCTCCGACACCTTCTCCCAAGCCCTTGCTTACCGGTCAATACGATATCAAGGCAACACATAGAAACGCTTACTCTTTGTAGGATGCCGCATCACCAGCCGCCACCTGGTGACGATTCTTATGGTCCTCCACTGCTTTCTTGTAAGCATCGTCCACCTTCTTCGTGAAGGAAGCCTTGAACTCATCCGTCTCGCTGTTCCACTTCCCCTCCGAGAAGCGATTAAGCTCACGAATACGCTCGTTTTGTGGAAGGGAGTTTTTGGCCTGCTCCCAGTATTCGTCGAACTCCTCCTTGATGCGACTTGTGTAGTACTCCCGCTGGTAAGCTTGTGTGACAGAGACTTTGCGCGGTTGATCTTTGACAAGATCTGTCATGCTACGCATCACCGTCGCCAAAAGCGTTGAGTCGGATCGTTTGGAGCTCCAACGATGGCGCGCCCAGTTTCCAATACGCTAGCAAAGAAGGTAAGCTTGTATTCAAATGAGTCCAAATGATAATGTACCTGATGCAGTGACTTATAAAACTCTTTACGACGCTTCTCCTCCTCCGCCTGATCCTCACCGGCATAAGAGTTGATGTCCTTAGGCGTGTAGTCCACCCCCGGCTCGGGTTCGTCTTCAGGAGCTAGATCATACCCCCACCTTTTGATAAACTCAGTAGTCGCGTTATGATACATCGCCCCCGCATCTGTGCGATACTCCTCTTCCATGCTCTCGAGCAGGCTCAGTTTATCACCTTTAGGCCACTGCATGCGACCACGAGGCTTACCCGACTTCTTGGTCATGGTACCGGATTCGAACAAATTATAAGTCGGCTGGCGGCGAGGAGACAAAGAAAGGGACGACAACGACGCGTTGAACAAATTATAAGTCGGCTGGCAGCGAGGAGACAAAGCACGCAACGACAACGACGCGTAGACGCACGAAAACCGAACTCGGAGAGAAATCTCTCCACTCAGGTAACCGGATTATAATACGGAACTGAAGAAGGCAAGTTCTTAGATAAACATGCATCTTTTCTCACTCAGGACGCAAATGGTTATATATGGTACGTTAAAATCGTTGAAAAACCACCTGTTCGCAACTCTGTCAACAGCTTACTTCTTCATGGCACCCGCTGACGTGCTCATCCCTTCATTTGGTGAGTACTGTGTTTATTCGTCTACGAACCTTTTGTTTTGTCTCACATCGCACCGTAGCTTCTATGAATATTACTCCCATGACGGATACGACCTTCTATGTTGTCTTCAAAGGGAGCTGCCCTGGAATCTACACGGACCCGTAAGTACCTTTTCGCGGTATTACCCCATCCAACGATTGACTGCTACTTCCACGTTTATCTAGGCGCGCCGTGTTAACCTTTGTAGACCGTCAGGACGGTGCACATGTGGCATCTTTTCCCACTTGGCATACCGCTCTAGCCGCATGGAGGCGGGCCATCTGTAAGGGCGGATTGAAGGCGATGAAGCCTCCGATTCAAGTAATTTGGGTAGTAATCCGTGGTCGGGTGCCTGGAATCTATCAAACCTGGTAAGTCGTACTCTTTTTTCTCGATCTCCTTCTCATGGTTACACACTTTTTTCTCGATCTCCTTATGGTTACTTCTTTGTGTTTCCTGACAGGAACGATGCTCATCGACAAGTTCACGGACTTGACCCCGATTCCGTATATTACCGCGTCGTACCCAGCTTGGAGGCAGCGGAGAAAGCCTGGTTGCAAGCTCAACAAAACGGCGGGACTTTGGAGGTGACGAACGATGGTCTAGCAGTGGAGAAGGACCTAGAGTTTTGCACCACTTGTGTCGAAGTTGATGAGATGGCAAGCGAGGAAGAAAGCGACGATGAAGGACTTCGCGGATGATGGGATGGAAAGCGATGAAGAAGGCGACGGCGATGAAGGAAGGCGACGATTAAATAGCTGCTTTTTTGACATGTACATGTGCACATATATCTTCAGACTGTGTATGCTTCAGTCCAGAATTGATAGTGAAAAACATATGATATACACTCACACTGTATCTTCGGTAACAAGTCTTGTACCCATGACTGAGAATGATTTGAATTTTTGCACCGAAGTCAATGGGGCCGAGAGCGCCGAAGAAGACGTACATGCGAATCCCCAATCATCTTGTTACTTCGCTGGACATGTATACGTACAGATAAGGAGATCGTGAGTCCAATCTTTTTGGAACCTCGCCGGAAAGGCATGCGTCCAGATGCCTGGCATTAACATACTCGAATCTGAATGTGTCATTCAAGAAACACGCGATATATTTTAGGCATAGCAAAGAAAACATTGAACTATGTATTTTTATAGATATAACAAAACGGACGATACACGCAAACAAAGAAGACATTGAACTATGTACCTTTATAGATATAACCAGACGGACAATAAACGCAAGAATATTTGATTATAAAGTCAAACGTCTGGAGAGTCAGTCAGCAGAGAAGAAGGGAAACAGAACCCTGCACGTACCTTTTCCGGACAAGTTTGTCCGAAGGCAAAAGAACGTTAGTTGAGGTGTTAGCATTTTGACTCGGTGTGTCGGGAGCAAGAATTGCGCCAGACGAGGACTCGCGGGTCGGTTCAAAACCGAAAACGAGCGTGGGTGAAGCGTGATTAAACCATTCAGCGTCCCATCCATCGTCGTCGTTCCATTCAACGTTAGATACATCGTCATCGTTCCGTTCAACGTCAGGCGAAAGGGTGAGACGAGTAATCGGAGACGGAGGGTCAGGCGTGACGAAACTGGATATGGGCAGCCTAAAATCGTAGACAAGCGTTGGAGATTCTCGATTTCCCTCAGGAGTCATCGGACTACCATTGGAATAGCAGGGATAAGGCGACCAATAGGACGATCCATCGGAAGGTGACCCAGTGAGATGACGAGCTGGAGTTGGAGTGTCCGGGGCAAGAACCACACCAGATGACGGCCAATCCTGCATTGGCCTAACCGACCATTCAGACGGTCCCTCGGAAGGGGAAGACACAGGCGACTCGGGGGAATGGAGGTACCAGTTCGGGGTGTCAAACAGAGGCTGAAACGCCTTAGATTTCCGCTCTTTGGCGCCGCGTTTCTTTGGGAGACGCTTTTTCGGCGGGGTACGGGGAGAGGCCTCAGAGCAGGCAGGAGAGTTCGGTAGGAAAGCTGGCAAACTATGTGTACCCCGGAGAACAGGTGAAGATGGGGGTGTACACGGTTTGTGGCTGCGTTCCAATTTCTTCGCACCGGAAAAGTTCCAGGTTTTCCAATCAAAGTACATGACGATACACTGAGAAGAATCATGTCAGTATATAATCGGATACTGAAAAGCCAGCACTTGCCTTGACAAGATGACGTTTCCACTGGCGACGTTTGGCATAGCTCCAAGAGTCCCAGTAGGGAGGACACCAGTTCCGGAGCCAACGGACTAGCAAAGCGTCCATGTAGCGCCAATATAACACACTGTGCCGATCGTGTGGGTCATCTCGATGAGCGATGTACTCAGTGTGGTTTTCGTTGAGGAATTCTTTCTGCGCATCAGTAATGCGCGGAGGAAGCGCGCGCTGAGGCCTAGGATAGTTCCAATCAGTGAGGAGCGACATGAAAGGCGGCGGTTACTTACATTCTTTTCACAGAGTACTTCAGCGTACGGCTGGAGCTCCTGGCCGACTTTTATACCGGGTTTTTTCAAGTATTTGGCCGTTACTATTCTGGAAGTCAGCCAAATACAAATAGAAGCCTTCGAAAACGTTCGCTCCGAGAATGGCAGCGAATGGCAGCGAAAGAAGGTTTATTACATATTGGGGCCGAAATTGACGGACGGTGCGTGCTCTATGACCCTACTGCTGGGATTGTAGCTGCTGGAATTGTA
Organism: Neonothopanus nambi; assembly: GCA_003987895.1. NCBI lineage: Eukaryota > Fungi > Basidiomycota > Agaricomycetes > Agaricales > Omphalotaceae > Neonothopanus > Neonothopanus nambi. Next base: position 15,051 of record RCHF01000597.1, on the reverse strand, counting down.
GCCTCCCCTGCTCGTACCGTTTCTCTACCAAATTTGGGCCCCGCTCCGCCAAACAGACCATCTCGACTATGTCATCAAGCACCGGATCCACCCTACAGATAATCCTCTGGATTTCTTTGTAGCCTTCGCTATGTATGGATGTCAGTGAAAGCTCCCGATTACGATACTTCGATAGGTCAGCTTGTATGTCGGAGAGAAAATCGTAGGCGTCTTCAAGGGGGTTTGCTCCCAGCCTTTTGGCATGAATATACTGGTGGTATAGCTTCTCCATGTAGACAGCTCGATGAGAAGTAGGGTGTTCGAACATAGTCGTTAAGCGTTTGTCGATTGTGAGTGCTCGCCTCAACCATTTAGATTGTGTATCGGGCGGCGAGTTGAAGGGATCTTGAGAGCTACAAAATTGAGTCTACATTTAGCCGCCCCGGTGAGTAATTGCGCCTGGTTGCATACCTGAGCGGAGCGAAAGCCGTTGATTGAGTAGCCTCCTGCAAGTCCTGGCTATCGTGTACATCCGGGGGGCCTTGAGCGCTATAATAACGGTAGGTTATGCTAGCTGAACGAAGGCATCATTTGGTATGCTACGTACCTTTGTGGGGAAACTGTATGATCGGTAGCCCCCTGCGACCCCTGCCTGTCCTGTAGCTCTGGTTCCTCATTAGCTTCCATAGATCCCTGCCCGTGTACCTCTGGCTCAACCCTAGTAGAACTGATGCTTAGACCTGTGTATTCAAGAATGACAGATTCGCTCACGACGAATATGAATAGCTGGCACGCGGGGCGACCTTCGCGGCTAGCATCCGTTGATATCGTTTATCTGAACCAGCTAATGTGAGATCCGGGGTACTTGTTTGAGCTGACAATGCCATACCTTGCCTATGACCAACCGCCGAAAGAATGGTCAATGAGGAGAGAGAGTAAAGCAAGAAAGCAGCCAAGCCAACGTACCGAGCTTCCTGGCGTTGGTGATTTATCTTATCCTTGTTTCTGAAAGAATGTCAGCGCAAGAAAGGTATCCAGCAGTGCTGTACTCACTTATGATAGTGTTTGGTACTTTTGCGTCGATTCGCAAGCTTCTTCTCCTCTGCTGTATGGTAAAGTCGAGGTCGAGGCATGAGAGTTGTAAGGAAACCATGGTGCCGAAGCATGAAGATGAAGAGCCTCGGTCTGACTTTTTCAGTTCTACAAAGTAGGACATAGAAATGAGTACGTAGCAAGAACCAAGTATTCCGAAATCATTGGTCACATCGTTGAGACCTCTTGACGCCTGTGGCGTGTGATATGTTAAAAATATATGTTTCGGGTACGATTTCCGAGAGCCGGAAGTGGGCGCTTCTGACTTGTGCGTCTAGCCGCGCAATCTGACCTTTTCAGCTGTGCAGTCTGACCTTTTGAATGCGACATTTCTTGCTGCAGAGCATTGTTTTTTTGAATACGTAGTAGGCACCATGCTCAAGAGATTTTGTTTGCTACAAGAAAGGTCTGTTTACTACAAGAACACGGTACAGAGGTTGACTACAAGAAGACGGTGCTACAAGATGGTACGTGGTACAAAAACAACACAAGGATACGGCACGGGATAACTAGTCTACTGTGGGGCTTCCTCAAGTAACTCATCGAGAGTGGAGAATAGGGCAATGTGCTCCTGGAACTTCGTATCTTTCGCCCTCATTGAGTTGTTGTAGCTCTCCGGATCTGCCGCCTCAAGTTCCTCCTCAGTCTTGCATCCGTTCTCCACCCAGCGAAATATGGCACCAGCAGTGTACTGCGTAACAGAATTGCGCTCCTCTCCTATTCATTACTCAGGACGTCGGCTATCACGTAGCCATAAATTCAATAAGAGAGCATACCCTCCGCCACAGGAATGTTGGAATGCGTACAAACAGCTGAAGGCAGTGCGATTGAGGACCCAGGAGGAAAGTCGATGACGAGGCCAAGCTCCCACAAGATAATTTGGCCTCCTGCAGTATAATTGAACCGTCCGAGTGCCGTGATTACGCACCATCCAAACGCCCAGTTTAAAAAGTCTCTGTGCCGAAAAGTCCAGACATTACCGCCGAAGTTGAGGGCAATGGCCGCGAATACCGAGCGCTGGAAGTTGCGGGGGAGATTTGGGAGAGCGGTGTAAACGGCATTTATTGTTTGTTGGTAGCGTGCGTACAAGCGGGGCGCCCAGTGAGCTAAGGCCGCTAATGAATAGCGTCAGCCAAATTAAAAGCTAGCATGAGACAAGTCTTGCACTTACCAGATTGGAAAGCTGCTAATGCACAGAAACACTCTTCGGCCACCAATCTGCCCAACATTGGGCCGTAATTATCGTTGTCTAGGGCCACCGGAGTCTTACTTCCCATACCCATTGCTACGCCGCGATTAAACGCCGGAAATCGGCCCCTCCGGTGATCCTTCGCTTTAGCTTTCAGCCCAGCATTCGCCCTTTCCCGCTCCATGAGGACAAACATACGCTCCATCAGCGCCATCCAGTTAGATTGGCCCGGCCGGCCTACAAGAACAGCAACAATTCGTCCGAGACTATCGAGGATGGGCATAGGGGTTAGTCCGTCCCAACGAATATGGCGAAGGCGAAATCGTGTAGTCAGGATGCGTAATTGATAGATAGCCTTGGCGCCCAAGTTTCCGCCTATTTCTTGCCACCGCATATTGCCCATTTTACCGATGTAAGCCCCGTGGGCGTATTCAAGAAGCTCAGCGGGCCTGTCAGTAATAATTGATTGAGCGGCAGCTAGATGTTTTTGGCGAGTTTTTTTCTTGATCGCAGGCGTGTAATCGGGGGAGTCTTTTTCCAGCTTTCTTTTCTTGGCACGGCGGCGATTGGTGTAGCTCTGGGGGGAAGAGGTTTGGGGTTCTAAGGAAGGGGATCGAGAGCACGAGATTGTTGGGGGTAGAGAAGCAGGGTGAGACGGCGTAGTGAGGGCAGACGGGCTATCGGGGGCTGGCGCATCAGGTACAGAAGGCATTGGGCCTAGATCATCCGCGGAGGACAAATTCTCAGAAGACGACGCGTCTAGAGCGTGTTTTATTAGCTCGCCGAAGTGAAAGGGAGCCTGCGGGAAGATGGGTTCAGCGTTGCAGCCATACTCCTTGCCATTCCGAAGCTAATGCGTTCTAAGCAGTTGAATTGTTTGTGATAGAAAAGGGTGCTTACCGTTCGCCGCACCTGCCAAGGCATTGCAGTGGATTTTGCTGCCAGGCTGTCGCGGTGAAGCGTTGCGTAAGAGAGGCCACGATAAAGCGAATATCGAGAAGACCTGTCAAACGCGTCGAGGACGCGGGGCGAATAAAGGTCAGATCTGCCAACGTTGGCAGTTGAGGAGTGAGAAGTCCCAGTGGTTGCTATCTATGAGAATCAGTACAATTTCCAAGGCAGGGGGCGAGCAGAGGTGGAGCATGTCGCGGCTACTGAGCTCCCGGCTATGGTCCTTTCCAGGTCCAATTCCCGGTATCTCAGAGGCACACGCGCTTAGGAAAGGGCAGAGAAGGAAACGCACGACTGACTGTGCAAAGGATTCTTGGCGCTGGCACGACACGAAAACGACAGAGTAATGTTGGACGAAAATGAAGATCGATTGTGGGGGTCGCGTCTCGTTATTCTTATTGATATCTGTTATTATCAATCAACGAACGATCACATGACTTTATTGCAGGCGCGACACGCGTAGTACATACGCTAACTTACTCGACGATTCAGTACATACGATAACCTATTCGACGACTCAGTAGCTAAGGGATGGGTGTACGACTTTTTATGATTCAGTAACTAAGGGATGAGCATACCAAGGCCAGCGGCAAGAGGACCATAGACGGCGTTGGCTGGGCCAGCAATACGGGTCTCCCCGACATTGTGCTTGGCCCAGAATGCATTACGCGCATCGACTTCGTTAGCAAAATATTGGAACTTCTGGCCCGAGACGCCATTCACGTATTCTTGGGCGCGCGTCCTAGATTTATACCAATGAGTGGAACATAAGAGATTGAGAGTCAGATGTAAGAAACTTACAGCCCGCGAACCCAACCGATTCTCTTTCCTTCGTAGATAGCGTACCACCTCAGATCGGGATCTGGCAGGGGAATGACCGCGCTGCATTCAGGACAGATGAGCCCATTACCGCCATTAGCCCCTTGAACCGGCGCGGGAGTGGCTAGTTAAAACGGCCTGAACACGACTATTTGTTCATAAAGATGTAGGTCACTTACTGGGGAGAAGGCTTCTCAGATGCGCTTGAACGGCATGAATAACTTCCGGCGGAATAGCAAACGCGGCGGCGGGATTTTGCATAACGCCTAGAAAAACGGCTCAGTGCCTGTTCAGAAACAGACGGCTGTATCGACTTACTACTGCTCTGTTGGGTTAGAGAGGCGAGGTACCCATGGAGGATAGCAATTTGTTGAGGGGTCAGGGAAACGACACCGATATTCGACTGGACAGTTTGTTGGGCCATAATGAAGGTAGGGAGAGAGTTGGGGCGAATGGTTGTCAGCCAGAGCTCCCTTTTATGTGATTCTTCTCGTGGGTTCTTTGCCCGTCATCCAAATTGAGAGCAAACCAGTAGACGCAGACAGAAGAAGCGGTGAGCGAAGAAGTAAGAAGCAGGCATCGAAATTGGACGTGCTTGACCGGAAATGTACAATTGAATGCTGCTGGTAAACAATGGGATGCCGTAGGTAAACAATTTAACGCCGTTGGTAAGCAAACAAACAGACTGCAGTATACAGACAAATCGGTTAATTGCTAAGTTCTCTACTTGTGATGACGAAGGCAAAGAGTCGGTATCAACGTGGTGTAACTACCAACTCCAGTATACTTCCCTCCTACAAGCAACAGTCGGCCTTATCCACAACTGCCCACCGTGTCAAGGAGACCAAGATCGCCGTCCAACCCCCAAAGAAGGCCGATCCAGTAGCTGCCTCAGGATCTTCCGAGCTCGTTTGTGACGAATCAATCGCGGGTGATGTTGAGCCCATGCAGGAGGAGCCCGGGCGTTTGAAAGTGAAGGCTAAGGCAAAACGTTACAATGACTCGGTTAGTACAGGCCAAAATCTTGTCCTTACATGACTCCTCCAATTCGCGTCTCAATCCCGTTTAGGACGCGCCGCTACTCACTTGGAAAGAGCTGCATAGGGAGGAGTATCTAGATTGGTCACTTGTTACCGAAGGGCGCGGCCGGCTTTTCAATGAATCGTGCACACGCTGCAAGTTGACTCACGCAAGATATCGTTGTCGAGATTGTCATGGGTTGTCTATGGTCTGCAAAGTTTGCCTGTTGGAATCTCATGCCTCTTTGCCCTTGCATCACATCCAGGTACGACGACCTTGCTACTTTACCCCAGTATCAACCGACATGCATTTGACAGGAGTGGCGGAATGACTATTTCCATGGAGTCTCGCTGCGGGATTTGGGCCTATGCATCCAACTGGGTCATCCTCCCGGAGATCGGTGTCCTTTTTTCTCGGAAGAACGCCGGGAGTTTGTTGTTCTCGGCTGGAATGGTATACACACTGTGCACCTCAAATTCTGTGGGCGTCAAGCTATCCTTCACACCTTCATACTCGGGAACCAGGAATTCCAGGAATTCATAGTGACTAATCATCTCATGAGCCGCCTTCATCATATAGTTTCCGTGCGGCTGTCGAATGGTATTATAAATGTCGAGAATTCGAGGGATATCTCCAGCAGAGCAGCTAGATTGAGAGAGCAAAGTACCAAGAACGTATGCATCCTAAAGTAAAGGTGGGTCAGAAACATTTGGTGTGATGGAGTTGATGGAGAAAGTGACTTGCCTCGATGGCGACCCCAGCTCCAGCACCAAGATAAGGACTCATTGCGTGAGCCTACGTATGAGTTAGTAAGTATTTGTAGATCAAACTCGAATTCGAGACTAGAGTCACTTACGGCATCCCCGACGAGCACCATCCGTCTCGTAACATACTTCTCAAGCGGAACAAGTTCTTGAATAGCCCATGCGATAGGATTTTCCAGAGCCTTCCGTGAAATGTCATTTAATGAAATCGTTGTACAGATAGCGAGACCACACTTACAAAAAGGAGCTGCTTCACATCTTCCTCCCAGCCAGAGTATTGTTCGAGTATTTCGTCGATAGTGGCGTCTCTTCGTTGTGGGCCCTTCAACGGTTTCCCTGCATCAGCAGGGGTGGAGTAGAATCCTGCCACGTTAATTACGGTCCCTTTGCTAATGGGATATGCTACGATATGCTGAAATGAGAGTGGATGGTAAGAAGATAAGTGGATGATCATGAGGAAGAGAAACAGACCTTGAGTTTTCCACAATACTAATGAAAAGAGCACAATTCAGGTTCAGTGTTATTCCCTAAGTAATTGACTACATACCGAGATATGCGTCTTGAGTGCTTGACTCTCAGGACACAGAGCCTCCAATTTGTCTCTCGGAATTAATCCCCTGTAGCACATAGTACCCGTATAAAAGATCCCATTATCATCAACAAGCGGGGAACTTCGCGCCAGGTGACTCTTTCTAACTGCGGATTTGACTCCATCTGCTCCAATCACTACATCGTGAGTGCTAACGATCCCGTTCTGGAAGTACAGTTTGACAATTTCTTCATCTTCTTCGTAATGGTCAAGACGGTGTTTCAAATGCACTTTGCAGAACGATGGTAGGTGATTCAAGAGTACGTGCTGCATGTCCTGACGGTGAACAGCCCGAGATAGACCATTACCTGGGAACACATATGAACTTGTTGAAGATAGTGAAAAGAACCTACACCGAAAATGCATACCATTCTCGTAGAAGTCATAGATGTTAAACCCTTCCTGCTGGTCTGATTTGCGGAAAGTCCACACCAACTCTAAAGTTCCCGCCCTTTAGCACATTTACAATCAAACACAAGGCTCTACGAACCTTTCTTATTCTTCGGCTTCTCCCATACGATCTTCGTGATGTCTTCCTCTAGGCCCATAGACTGGAAAATCCTCCATGTTCTCGGCCAAATTGTGATTCCAGCACCGATTTCGGTGAGCTGTGCCGCAGACTCGTACAGATCAATTTCTACGTCTGTGCGATCCTTCAAAGCAATGGCGCAGGTTAGTCCGCTAATCCCGCCACCACTAGATCGCAGGGTCAGAGTCAGAATTTGGAACAATCAACATGAAAGACGTTACTTACACTATAGCAATACGAAGTTTTTTATCCGAAGACGAGTCCATGTGTACGAGTGGTAATTCTTGAAGTAAGTAAATGAAACAGCCTGAGAGCACAAGTCCGAGGGAGTGCGATGCTTTTAGGTTGTCCTGGAACCCCTCTTATAAGCTTCACGCTGCCCATTTAGCTTCTTGACTTCTCATGGGGTACAGGTAGGACCGAATTGACTGGCATTGCTAAGAGGTGGCTCGAGGGGCACCAGGCTCGAGCCGTTTACCCGCCTCTCCGCAATTGACGCAGGAGGTAGCATCCACAAGACGTCAAGCCGTTTAACCGTACAGAAGGTTAAGCATCGTTCTTCAGTCCCCTTCATCTGGTGTGACTAATCCTGTGAGTATTCTACCGCCGGGGCTGCCTATCGCCGACAGGGACTGCTAACCCACTTGCTTACCTCCTCCGACTCAGAGCCCATATTATTAAGGACAAAGTTACGGGAACTTGAACTTTGAAGTGGATGAGGTGCTGACTGCTGAGAAAGCGGTATCAGTAGAGAATTCGTAATAGATTAGGATGTTCACCGTTTCAATCGCTTTAACTGATCCGTGCCATACGATCTCATTTACTGCATCTTCAAGTTCAATCTGTATCTCTATGCAGAACGGTGACAACTTCTGAGTCGCGCGACGCCTTCCAACTTGGTAGAACACCAGAGAGACTTCAGTAGAGATTCAAAGAGTTCACTAGATAATATCCCATTCAGTCAATTGAGCTATGGAAAGGAAAAAGCAGAGGAAAGTGCCACGCCCGGGACTCAGAGGAAAATGAAGAATTCGGCAATCCGGCATGATCGGATTTGCACTGCTCAAGCACTCAACGTTATTCAACGTTGTAACCCAACCACCACCTTCCGACTTGAAGTCGGGAGAACTTACGAGAGACTCATAGTATCGGTGAGCGAGCCTTGTGATGATGTATCCACCGATAATCCGATTCCTTCATTCCAAGTTCAATACTTACATTTAGTTGATATAGGTCTATACATTAGTTTCCAAAGGTGCGAGGTTTGGTTTGAATTCTGGGCCTTGCTTTGTGATTGAATCTTTGTGGTCAGCTGGCTCCGACGCCAACGAATTCACCTTAGGCGTATCCGATGCTCAAACCTTCTACATCATCGCAACGAATCCCAATACCGCCAACTCGACTCTGTCTTTGACTTTCACAGAAGGCGTTTGCACAACTGGAGCGTTCCCGACGTCTGCAGAGAAGGATTTTGCTGGCCTAAAGCAACGACAGAAGATAGGAAGACGTAGGGTTTGCTGTTGAGTGGGATCAATTTGAACGACGTATATATTTGCACGTGGGGCTTGCTACGCGCGCGTCTATACACTTGCCGCAGATTCATTCATTGAAGCCGAACTTCGATTCGAGCTCATGTAAACTTTAACTGACGTGAGGCGCCCACAGTGGCCCACAGAAACCTACAGCCTCATGTAGAACCATCGCCATCTCCTTCACAACGATCATGCCATTGGTAGGTTCAAGTTCTCCTCCCCCGTCTTACTACTCGACCCAGAATGGGCATGTAGCGGCAATAAGGTATGATTTTCCGTGAACATTTCTACTTTATTTCTTTATTGATGAGGGCAATCTCCAGGAGGCAGCTTCTCGCTGTCAGACCGGATGGTCCCATGTATCCTGCGTCGCCCTTTACAACTTCTAGGTCAGCTGGCATGAATAGTTCCACATCACCTCGAGCGTACGTTAGGCCAGAATCAGACGAGCAGACGCCTCTCAACGGAGCTCGAAAGCAGAGAAGGTCCTCATCATCGCCCAAGGTCGCCTTTGCCCTAAACGCATTAATCTTTGTACTTGTTCTTGGAATGTCGCTAGGGCTGAGTGGGATCATCCTCGTGAGCCAGAGGGCGTCATGGAAACTCGAGCAGCGCGAGATCGAAAAAGAATTTCGGCATGAGAAAGAGCTTTGGCTTCAAGAACAGATGGAGAAAGAACGAGATTTAGAGCGAAAGAAAGCTATGTGGCGTAACGAGGAGGCTGAACGAGAACGTACTCGTCGTCAGTGGGCTATAGAAGAAATCAGGATGGATAGAAAACATGAAGAATGGGCTGATGAAGATAAAGCTAGAGAAGAAGACGAGCAACGTCGGATTGGTGCTGGATTACGATGGACGGAAGTTCAGCCGTTAGAGAGGTGCCTCAGATTTGGAACGCGCGAATATTCAGCTCAGCTACTGAATGTACCGGATTATTTGCGTATGGAAGAAAAAACTCAGTGGTGCTATAGGACGGGAGTGGAGATTCATGGGAGAAGGATTGAGACACCAAACCGTTGTGAGGTCGTTCAGAATGGGAATCAACAGAGCGTATATGCGCGGTGGACGGTGTCGGTTGGAGAGCCAACTTGCGAGACTTGGTGGGAAGGTTTTAGTGACGAGGTACGTTGTGAATTGGCGTACTTGATAGCAGGCTCTTGTCATTGAACTACTACTTATTGTACAGGGATGCGTCACTGCAGGATCAAGGAAGCGGGTAAATGTTACTCAATTTACGGATCCAGCCTTTGTTTTCATTCATGCTTATCTTCTGTATGCAGCGTATCCGGGCTAAACTCGGAAATCATCTACCACCTTGGGACAACTGGAAAGAGATGTGCGCAACCACACCAGTGGATATGTTGGGCCGTCATTTTGATCAACCCGACGCGTGCAATAATTGGGTCTGTCTACAGTCTTATTGTTTCGGCCGATGGACTACACTGATTGGCGTGTCATTTAACAGGCCTTGCAAGGTACCATCGGCTTTTGGTTCATTCACGACGAAAGTTGTTGAGCGTCAATGAGCCATGGGTGCTAGCGACCCGGAAGAAGACAATTATAGTACGGAAGAAAAACAATTGTATAACAATATGTCTTGCTTTTTGCACGTTGGTTTGTATGAATAACACTCAGGTTCAGTACCAGAGATTTCGTCAGTTCCGATTATAAGAACCGTAGCAAGTCGCAAAACAATATGAAAGCACAAGTCGTCAACCGAGAGCAAATCTAGCGTAACCTGATGAGAATACAGACAGACACCAATGAAAAAGAACACACACCTCACTTCAAATCATCATCCGCGGCTCGATACCATTTAGGATCTCTGGTAGTATTCAACGCCTCTTTAAGTTTCTCAATTATCTCGGGAGGTGGTATTTCTCTAACTTCCAAACTAGAATTATTAGCGAGATCGACTGAACGGCTGATGTCGCCTCCTGATTTAGGAATAAACACCCCACCCCAACGAGATTTTTTCCAAAACTTTCGAGCGGTATCTTCCAGCAAGAACATCGTGGAGAACATACGAGGATTGTCGGGAATATTGGCGAATGGATCAAGACTTCGAACTTTAACGCGCGGGGGGCGAGGCGCGCCTCTGCTAAGTTCAGAAGACGCGCCTCTACCTTCAGAAGCCTCCTCCGAAGACTCGTCTGAAGACTCCTCCTCTGAAGACTCGTCTGCATAATCGTCGGAAGACTCGGAAGACTCGTCGTCGGGAGGTTCCTCAAACTTCTTCCTCAATTCCTCTCGAGACTCGCCTCGAGTGTAGGCAGGATGAAATTTTATCTCGTCATCGGGAAAGATAAAGGCGAAGACCAGCAGATATGGGTCACGTCCTTTGCGCCGTACGGGAGGGAGCTGAGCTGACATAGAGTGAAGGCAGGTGAAGCTAGGTGAAGGCGGAATAAAGCCACTCGGCAATCCTCGATGCCAAACATGATCGGCTCCAACTTGTCGCCTCGCTCGCCCTGCCACTCAACATCCAACCACCACCTCTCGACTTTAGAGACCCAGCAAGATGGACTTAATGAACATCAATGACCGGACTCACTCGCACTACTCGTCAACGTACACTGTTTATCGTTCCGGTACTTGCTTTTTCGTATGGAGTTCACTCGATAAAATTGATATTAATGATTATTTTTATTAACAGAAATACAAGACGTTGTAAAGATACATTGAGCTATCAAACGAATACAGTAGTTTCCCCAAAGCGATCGAAAACAAAATTCATCCTCATTCAACGAAAGGTGAAACCCAAAGGGTTCCAATGAATTTACGCAATCGTAATCTTTTTCGGCGCAGCTTCTGGTGCCGACTTTGGGAAAGTGACGGTCAAAACACCATCCTCCAACGACGCCTTAATTTCTTCCTCCTGTAACGATGTTGGTGAGTGATGCTCTAAACTACAAGGTGATTTCAACCGTTCTTACCTTAACTCCTTGAGGAAGCCTCAACTGACGAGAAAATTTGCCAAACCTCCTCTCGCGGACGGCGTAGCCATTCTCTTCATGCTCCGAGGACGATTTGGTCTCGCCAGAAATAGTCAAACGACCGTCTTGCACGTCGATTTGCACGTCCTCCTTCTTAAGGCCCGGCAGCTCGAACGTTGCGGTTACAGCGTTCTTGGATGCGTCTTCGTGAAGGTCCATTCTGTGCGACGGAAACATCAGTAACTTGTAGGACGAAATGTTGAAGAAGTGAAGGGAACATACCTTGGCTTAATGGACCTTGTCACGGCGTTTGTTTCGCCCTGGTTCTGCTGGACTTGACCTCTAGCTGTGGGTCTTCCAGAGAAGAGCTCATCGAAGAAGCGGTCGAAGTGGTAGAAGGGTTCGTAGTAGTAGACGGACATGATGATGTAGATGTAGTTTGGTGATTCGGTGAGTGTGTTTTGTGTTCGAGTTACTGATGCTGGTCCAATAGACGAAGTGCTGACTTTTATACTCTTCAGAACGTTTGCTAGAATCTTCTATGTATTGACTGTGCGCTGCGTCAGCTGTTTCGCTGTGTCCCCGATCGACGCGTCAGCCATATCAAATCTTGACGAAAGCCCCAGAAAGATTAGTGGAACTTGGTAGAACCTTCGAGAAGGACGACCTATCCTTTTCAAGACATTCCCTTTGCAAGGTCAAGAATTCATCGAGTCAAAGTGGTCCTAAATGACTGGATAGGCAAGGCACCAAGCCCTCAAACGAGTGAGCCCTTCTCCAATCCTTCGACGACCAACGCCTACTTCTCCAAGTTCCCGAAGTGTGGGGCCGGCCCTAAACTTGCACGTGACATACATGACGTCACGGCTACATAGATCCAGCTTGAACCTTGCAGTCGTTTCTGGAACATTCGCAAATAGCGTACAAGGTGGCGAAGGAAACATACAGAGCATTCGAGAAAGACATTCTAGTCGTATTGAACGATGATAAAAGGCCTCTGCCCGTTGGCAGTTGTTCTGCACTGATCAAACACACAAACATCTACTCTACAGACAACTCATCGCATCGTATTCGCAATATGTCTATTTTCTACTACGAGCCTTACTACAACTGGGACCGCTTCTTTGACGAGGCATTTGCCTCTCGAGCATCCCGCTCTAACACCCAAGGCCAGCCTCAACAGAGAGCACTGGCAGAGACCTCTGACGTGCCAAGGTTCTTGAAACCAAAGTAAGTCTCCTCCTCTTCCTCGTCCTCTTTCCCGCGAGTTCACCCAACATCTCTTTCTCTCACAGAATGGATTTGCATGAAGACACCGAGAAAAACCTCGTCACAGCATCTTTCGAGTTCCCTGGCTTAAAGAAGGAAGACATCCAAATCGAGCTACACAACGGTCGGTTGACCGTCGCCGCGGAGAGTAAGATCTCCGAAGAGCACGAGAAGGATGGGTATGCTGTACGTGAGAGGAGGTACGGGAAGTTTTCTAGGACTTTGCAGCTTCCTCAGGGTGTGAATGTAAGTGTTTCGGAAACATCTGAAAATGAAATAGATAACTAATTGCGATTTTGTTTAATAGGAAGAGGAAGTGAAGGCTTCGATGGAGGATGGTGTTCTTACTCTGACTTTCCCGAAAGCCGGTGCTGAGGCTACACCGAAGAAGATTACTGTTTCGTAAAATTATAAAAGGCGCGTCGAAGTGATGTGGATCTAACAAAGGACTTCTGTATTTGTGTATATCTTGATTGTAGCTGTAGCATAGTTGCGTTGAATGATACTCAGTAATGTTCTGCAGAAAGCTGGCTGCTAAGCAGTGCACATGTGTACACTCATTGAAAATTTGGAAAGGATCGACAAGACAAAGTCCCAAATGTGACCAATTGAATATCCACCGTTCATCTTCAACAGAAGTATAGGTATAGAAACGAAATCTGCAGCACCGACTTGAGTAAAATAGCGCCACAGAAGGTGGGAAGGGCAGATCATCTCAGGTTTTGGAAAACTCAAAGGCCACGGTCATGAGTACACAAGCTATCCGAGGATCTCTTTCTGTTACGCTTCGATGAGGATTTCGAAGTACGCGGGTAGTGTTTCTGATATAGACTGACGTACAGGGTCGAGATCGAGCACTTCTGCTGCATATCTCAACTCTTTTACCAACACACGTCGCTTCACTTTCCTCGGAGTACAACGTTCCAGGCTCATACGTCGATTTAACGGCAGCAGTCCAATGAAGAAAGCGAGCAAAAATGAATTTGTTTATATTGAGTACAGCATGCGACAGTGTCAAAAGCAACACGGATGAAAGAATAAGCAATTTTAACAAACCTAGAATGTGGAGAGGGTTGTCAGCAGTCTGTCGGAAAAGAGAGAAAAGAGAAAGTGGAGAATATCAGAGAACCGGTCATCGACGTAGCAGCCCCAAAGGGACGCTTCAGACGGCACTTCCTAATTGCATTCGGTTTACAAATCGTCATGCGAAAGGTGTATCGTAGGAGAACAAATAGCGTTAGTACTCACCATAAGCATTGAGGACAAAGTGAACAGCGGACGACAAAGCGGCAGAAGACAAGAAAAGAATTTAAAGTTTCGGTGTTTGAGGTTCATTTAATCTCCGCCTGAATTCGCCGCACTTCTCCGCTGGCCTAGACTGCTCGCTAATTCTGGAACTTCGAAGTTCGGGCGTTATTAGCGTCACGATCGACCGTCGCGTAGGGCTAAATTTTTGCTTTGGCCAGGCTTTTGGCTTTCTCTATTTCTTAGCGAGAAACAATTCCTTTCTTTCATGTCTCCAAGTCATTGCTGATATTTTGCCAACTCTACACACGATCTTTCGAGTTACGCCGGTACATATTCAAGTTCAACACGGTCTGGTATGCAACGGGAATCTTCCAGCTATAATGGGGCTTCTTCGAGTGTATACTCGAGTACCGGAAGCAAGGGACATGCTTTGACTATCAATGTACAAAGTGCTATGGAATGGAGAAAGCCTCACGCTTTGCAGGTAAGCACTCAGGCTTCGAATCTTTTAGAGTGCTTTATTCATAACGTTCACATATTAGGAATGTACCAATTCTTCTGCTTTGACACCAGGCGTCTTCCTCCATCCACAGTCTGCCACGGAGTAGTACGTATATATATAAACTTAGTATTCCGCGTGCAATCTCTAAGGATGTCTTCTCGTTGCAGCACTCCAGACACTAGTTACACTTTCGGTGTTCCTAATCCGACAAACTATCACCCACACCGCCAATCCCACTCACCTCTTCCCACTCCCTCACCTCTCCCCACCCCCTCTCACACCTCCTCGCGATACCAACAGGAGACACGTCGTCTGCGTCGTTACTCAGAAGCTGAACAAGCGCTTGCCCACGTAGCCGAACACATCACCGAGACACCTCCAGTGGAACTCCAGATACGTGCTCTCAAGCAGGCGGCCACCTTCATCAACGAACAAGCTGAGGATGCTCGTGAGAGATCTGCAAAGCTGCGTACTATCCTTGTAGATCGCAATGCCGACCCTGCCCAGTACGAGAACGCTCAGCGTGAGAGGTGGATGGAGGAGAAGCGGCAGGTACTCATGGACGAAGAGCTCAAAGTTTTTAAAGTGACGGTGCATCACTTGGAAGGCAGCAAGAGCGCGCCTACGTCCCC